>PVKS010000890.1:78865-163262 GCA_004027875.1 Aplodontia rufa
AAAAAAAAAAAAAAAAAAAAAGAATCGTCAGCCTGGAACAGTTATACATGTCTATAGTCTCAGCAACTTGGTGATGCAGGCAGGAGGATTACAACTTTGAGGCCAGCCCAAGCAACTTAAAGAGAATCTGTCTCAAAAAAATAAATAAATAAATCAAAAAGGGGGGGCTGGAGCAGTGGCTCAGCAGTTACAGCGCTTGTCTGGCATGTGCAAGGATGTGAATTCAAACCCCAGCACCACGTACACAACGAAGTCTCGGAGCAACAAAAGTGACATGAAAAACTAGATAAAAACTGATTCTCTCTTTCTCTCTCACTGTCCCTACGTCTTTAAGAGCAAAGCAACTTAAATGCTATTACTCACATTTCATACGTACTAGATGTTCTACATTTTCCTTCCTTTTAGCAGTTGACCTCAGAATACTGTTTCAAGTTGATTTTTTTGTGGTGCCAAGGATCGAACCCCCAGGGATTCATGCTTATAAGGCAAACACTCTACCACTAAGCCACACTCCCAGTCTTGAGTTTCAAATTCTTTGTTTTTTTTATTTATTTTTTATTTTTTTTAGAGAGAGAGGGACAGTGAGAGAGACAGAGAAAGAGAGAAACAACTTTATTTAGTTTTTCACATGGCCTTAGTTGCTCCAACACTCAGTTGTGTACGTGGTGCTGGGGTTTGAACCCAGGTCCTCGTGCTTGCCAGGCAAGCGCCGAAACCGCTGAGCCACCGCTCCAGCCCTGTTTTTTTTATTTTAAAGAGAGGTAAGGAATGAGTTAAATAATCAATTTTATTTATTTTTTTCATCTGGCTTTTGTTTCTCTGACACCTAGGTTTTTATTCCCCCTCAAAGAGAGAGAGAGAGTGAGAAAAAGAGAATCCATTTTTATTTAGTTTTTCACGTGGCTTTTGTTGCTCCGACACTTGGTTGTGTATGTGGGTGCTGGGGTTCAAACCCATGTTCTTGCAAGCATTGCGAGGCAAGCATTGTAACCACTGAGCCACCACTCCAGCCTCTCTGACACCTAGTTTGTGTATGTGGTGCTGGGGTTTGAACCCAGGTCCTCGTGTATGCCAGCTCCAACCACTGACCTACTACTCTAGCCCCCTTGATTTTTCTTTTTTATGCTCAAGTTTTTTGACTCAATTCTTAGCTGGAGCAGACTCAATAGGTCCTTCTTAAAATCCCTTTAGCCCTTCCTCAATGCCTAAAGTATATCTATCCTTGGTAAAATAAGGTGGTTTATAAAGAAGGAATCACTACAGAGAAAATACTGACAAGAAGCCAGATAATAAGGCTTTGAGTCTCACATCTCTTACTCGGTATCTGACCTTCTGTACCCTTGGGTCATCTCTATAGACTCTCAACCCATTAAGGAGTTATTTGAGGATTAAAAGGATCAACACCACACACATGACCAGTAACTTACACTCTATGACAAATGAAGATTTTTTTTTTTTTTTTAAGAGGGAGGGACAGTGAGAGAGACAGAGAAAGAGAGAAACAACTTTATTTAGTTTTCACATGGCCTTCATTGCTCCAACACTTAGTTGTGTATGTGGTGCTGGGGTTTGAACCCGGGTCCTGGTGCTTGCCAGGCAAGCGCCGAAACCGCTGAGCCACCTCTCCAGCCCCGAAGATTTTTATTTATATTGCATATCATAATTTATAAAGTTTGAGTGCAGTGGTGCATGCCTGTAATTCCAGTGGCTTGGGAGGCTGAATGAAGCCCTAGGCAACTTATGAAGACCCTGTCTCAAAATAAAAAATAAAAAACAGGTTGTGAATCAATCCCTGGTACCAAAAAAAAAATTCCCCTCACTTCACTTAAGCAGTATTACCCTCTGGGCTGGAGTGGTGGCTCAGGGGTATCACACTTGCCTGACATGCATGAGGACAAAGGTTCGAACCCCAGCACCACATACACAACTAAGTGTCCAAATAACAAAAAACAGATGAAAACCTAAATAAAAATTGGTTCTCTCTTTGAATAAATAAAGTACTACCCTCATTTTATAGGAAAGGTGAGAAGCTAAGTGATTTCTAAAGCACAGATAAAACCACAGTAGGTGGAATGCAAACCTCTGGCCTCAGGCAGTTTGGGGTTGTTCTGCTGCCCACACCCTCAGTTAGCCAAAAAGTGCGTGTTGCCCCTTGACCATTACTGTGGCACAAAGTGTATAATGTCTGTTTTTTCCCCAAAAGCATGGGTTATTAATAATGCACACTCACATTCTCTGGAACAATATGTTTAAATTTAGACATCTGTGGGTAAATGCCTGATCCTTCAGGACAGAATGCCTTGTTTCTCAAGTAACTGAAATGCTAAGTGAAGATGGAAGAGAACACACTGGTAGGTGGCAGTGTGTCAAGAACAAGCTGCCTTCCCTGTTGAACTTATTCAAGCCCCCCATTGCCTAAGTTGGCCCAATGCCTAGAAAACTAAACAAATTTAGTCAGAATTGGGGGTAAAGTACACAAAAAACAGTTAATTAGGGTCAAAGGCTTATTGGCTTGGAGAGATTTTGGCCAGAAGCCTTGAAAACAGAAAGAGACTCTGGTCAATCACTGCAGATGGCCAACAGGGACAACTTCTAGGATAGGAAAAACAACATTGTGTGGCCTTTGTCAGCAATGGGATGCAGTCCAGACTGATTTTCATGTTTAAGGGGACCTAAAGAGACACTAGGTACAACACCCAAAATCCTACTCTACTTTCTACTAACCAGCAGTGCAGAAGAGAGAAGAAATGTAGAATTCTATTAGAAACTACCTACAATCTCTTCAGCCTAAAGACACTTCTGGCAATGTGCAATTACGAAGTGAAGATGGTTCAGCTAGAGATGAACCATGGATGTGAACGAGGTAGTACCAGGAGAAAGAAGGGTGAGGAACAGAGTCCATAGCAGCAGGAGGTTCTGCAACTAAGAGCAACTACAGGGATCTCCAAGCTCAAGGTTATCAGTCATCTATAATGTGTAGGGTTTTCTGACATTTCCATGATACCTCCCAATAGTTTCCTGAAATAATTTCTTAGTCAAACAAAGAAATCTTGCAAAGAGTTGCAGTTAATGTGATGTGCTTTCTTTTTTTTTTTTGGGTGGTGCTGTACTTTTAGCACACCAGGCGGATGCTCTACATCTACCACATCCCCAGCCCTAGAGAAATGTGCTTTTATAAAAATTAAGCAAACTGGGGGCTGGAGCAGTGGCTCGGTGGTTATGGCGCTTGCCTGGAATGCACGAGTATGTGGGTTCAAACCCCAGCATCACATACACAACTGAGTGTCAGAGTAACAAAGGCCACATGAAAAACTAAATTAAAAAAACTGATTCTCTCTCTCACTGTCCTTCTCTCTTTAAAAAAATAAAAAAAAAATTGGGCTGGAGCGGTGGCTCAGCGGTTACAGTGCTTGCCTGGTATGTATGAGGATGCGGGTTCAAACCCCAGCACTATGTACACAATGAAGTGTTGGAGCAACGAAAGCCACATGAAAATCTAAATAAAACTGAGTCTCTCTTTCTCTCTCTCACTGTTCCTCTCTCTCTCTCTTTCTTTCTTAAAGATAGGACAGTGAGAAAGAGAGAGAGAGAGAGAATCAATTTTTATTGAGTTTTTCACATGGTTTTCGTTGCTCTGACACTTAGTTGTGTATGTGGGTGCTGGGGTTTGCATCTGTGTACTTGCACACGCCAGGCAAGCGCCGTAACCACTCCAGCCCCTCCCTCTCTCTTAAGAAGAAAAAGAAAAAGCAAACTGGGCTAAAGCAGTGGCTCAGTGGTTATGGCGCTTGCCTGGCATGCGTGAGTATTCGAGTTCAAACCCCAGCACCACAGCACCATGTACCCAACGAAGTCTCAGAGCAACAAAGGCCACATGAAAAACTAAATAAAACTGATTCTCTTTTTCTCTCTCTTAAAAAAAAAAAGGAAACTAATGTTTCAAAGGAGGCACACACTCAAAACCCAGGACTAAAGAAGACACTGTTTACGACAGATTTTCCTTTTTATTTTTTGGTACTGTTGGTGATTGAATCCAGGATGGGCCTCACGCATTCTAGACAGGTACTCTACAATGGAGCTATAACCCAGCCTGTAACACAGATTTTCTATAAAAATGGGGGGACGGGAAGCTGGCTCAGTGGTTGGAGCGCTTGCCGATGACATTCTCAAGGACCCGAGTTCAAACCCCAGCACCACATACCAACCAAGTGTTGGAAAAACAAAGGCCAGATGAAAAAATAAACTTGATTCTCTCTCTCTCACACTCTCCCTCTTAAAAAAAAAAAGTGAGGGGGCAGGAGCTGGAGAGGTGGTTCAATGGTAGAAAGCTTGCCTGCCCTGCAAAAGACACTGGTTTGATCCCTAGTGCCATATACACTGCTAAGTATAGGTAAAACAAAAACCAGATGAAAAAAAGATTAATTCTTTTTCTCTTAAAAAAAAATTTTTTTTTTAAAATGTCAGGGGAAGCTGGGTAGTGGCACATGCCTGTAATCCCAGCAACTAGGAGGAAGAAGGATCACAAGTTCAAAGCCAGGCTTAGCAACTCAGAGAGGCCCTGAGCAACTTAGGGAGACCTATCTCAAAATTAAAAAAAAAAAAAAAAAAAAATGGCAGGGGGCCTAGGTCAGTGGCTCAGAGGTTGGAACATTTGTGTGGCATGTGCAAGGACCCAGGTTCAAACCCTAGCACCATATGCACAACTAAGTGCTAAAGAAACAAACATCAGATGAAAAAAGAAATAAAATTAATTCTCCTGAAAAAAAGAAAAAAGAAAAAAGATTGGAGATGTGTGGCTCAACGGTCAAGGTGCCCCTGGGTTCAATCCCTGGTACCAAAAAAACAGGTTGGAATATGTATTATAGTGCAATGGTAAAGTACCTGCCTAGCACATGCAAGGCTTTGGGCTTTAATCCCTAGCACCACCACCACCCATTAAAAAAAAAAAAAAAATACATATACATATACATACATACAAATATATATGCTTAGTAGATTAACATATTCCCAGAAAATGTTCTGAAAAAAAGATCGTTATTTTAATAAACAAAATAAAATTTAAGAAGTTGTAAACAAACTTATAATAAAACCAATAGTAACTAAAGTTCTCCATACATCCCTAGCCATTTTTTAATATTTTTTATTGTGAGACAGGGTCTTGCTAAGTTGCTGGCCTCTACAACATGCAATCCTCCTGCCTCACCCTCCTGAGTCTCTGGGATTACAAGTGTGCACTACTATCCCCAGCCTTCCCAACTTTTTTTTTTTTTTAAGAGAAAGAGAGAGAGGGAAAGAGAGAAACAATTTTTATTTAATTTTTCATGTGTCTTTTGTTGCTCCGAGACTTTGTTGTGTACGTGGTACTGGGGTTCAAACTTGTGTACTCGCACATGTCAGGAAAGCACCATAACCGCCAAGTCACCACTCCAGCCCCTTCCCCACTATTTCTAACAAGCAATATAGAAGACAAAATGAGGAATCCCTAGAAATATTAGGCACCACTTATTATCTCTGCTGTCTGATGGTGCCTCTGGGGAAGTGCATTCCCCAAATAAAACTCTACAACCTTTCCCATCAAAATCTTAAACTTCAGGAGCTGGAGTGGTGGCTCAGTGGTTATGGTGCTTGCCTGGCATGTGCAAGGTCTCAGGTTCCATCCCTAGCACCACGTACACAACCAAGGGTTGGAGCAATGAAAACCACATGAGAAACTAAATAAAAACTGATTCTCTCTCTTTAAAAAAAAAATTACTAATACAAAAAAATAAAAAATAAATGAGTTCAAAGAAAATAACCATGATCTGCTCACCTCTTTAGGTCACCACATCCACATATGCATTTACTGGAAACTGAGCTCTAAAATCTGCCATATGTAACCAAATCAAGAAATGAACCACTTACCACTATCAGAGGAATCTTCTTTTTTAGATCGCATCTTTCTTTTTCTTCCACGTTTACTCTTCTTTGTTTCTCCTCCATTTTCCCCTTCTACACCATCTGGACCAGCACAATTATCAGCATGTCTTGCCATGGTATTCTGACAAAAGGAACAAACCTTTCACACTACTAAAAAAAGCTAAAATCAGATTGGAAGTTCTCTTTAATTTAATAAAATCAAAATCTGGGAAATCCATATTAATCCTGAATTTTTTTTCTTTTTTTCAGGGCTGAGGACCAAACTCAGGGCCTTGCACATGCTAGGCAAGTGCTCTGCCACTGAGCTAAATCCCCAACCCCTATCCTGAAATTTTTACATCTGCTAAGATGTCCCAAACACATTCCCCCCTCATGCTGGTGGAGCAGATTCCAAGGAGAGAAAGAGGGGAAAAGAGGACAGAGTCCCTCTTAGGAAAAAAGACTGGATCCTCTTAGGGGGGGCTTAACTGCCTGCAGTCACCAGACCAGTTTCTGTTCTTATGCAGAGCTGGCTAACATAACCCAAGGGAAGAGCCACCAGCATAGATCCAAGCTAGCTAAGGGTAGGATAGGGCAGGTTTCAATCCACCTAAGAAATTCTTTCATGCCATCAGACATTGAGTCCCAACAGTAGAAGGATTTGTACAAGGACAGAAATCCTTAAGAAAGGAATAACTGGCCCTTTCCAAATGATGAAGTAGCTCTATGTTTATAACCTCAATGGAAAACATTAAATTGCTTTGCAGTGTAAGATTAAGAATGCAAAATTATGAACTACGATGGGGAATGACATTTGACACTTACCCGGCGTGTAAATGTTTTCCCGCACTTAGAACAGACAAAGGCCGCAGGGACAAAGTTGGGGTCATGATAGCGCTTGAAGTGCATGTCGAGGAGCTGTTTCTGTCGGAAGGTCTTGTCGCAGTGGCTGCAGGCATAAGGCTTCTCCCCTGTGTGGGTGCGCTTGTGCATGATCATGTGCCTCTCCTGAAAGAGTGGCATGGGGGAAACGCCTCAGAGCCTGGTATGGGGCTGCCACTTTAGCTGTTGCCTGCATGCATGTGTCTGATAGGTCTCCCAACATCAAAGAGCTAATTCAACATTGCTTGTCAAGATGATACAGGTATCTTTACTGGGGTGCAAAACTGCTTCCAAAAATCCCAACAGAGAAATCTGATCATTCTGCTAAGCGGCTTCTCCAGCTCACTCACAAGAATCATACCCCAGGGCCAGATTCTTCCCCTCTCTCAACTCTTGGACTTAACTCCCACACCAAAAAAAGAAGCCAATAGTCTGCCTTAGAAGGAGGAGAGCTGTGACTGAATAAAACATCAGCTGGAGACCCAGATATAATTGACAAGGAACATGATCATTCATTTTGGTGACTTTCTTTATAAACCACAGTTGGAAAATACCACCCAGTATCCATCATACTAGGTATACAAAAACTCTCTGATAATGCCTGACACAGATGGGGCATCAATGGCTTTCTACGATAGTCCCTACCTGTCTACAAGCGTAATCACACTGGTCACATTTAAAGCGCTTCTCATTCTTGTGTGATTTCTGGTGCTGGATGAGGGCATATCGTTCATGAAACACAGCATCGCAGTAACGGCATTTCTTGCCTTGCTCAATATAGGAATGCTGCTTTCTCAAGTGGACACCTGAAAGCAAAACACAAAACCAAGTCCAACTTGTGAAAATACGATCAAGTATTGCAATAAGTTGGTACCATATTTCTTTTCCTGGAAAAATTATTTCAGGGGCTGGGGGTACAGCTCAGTGGTAAAGCACTTGCCTAGCATGCATGAGGTCCTGAGTTCAATACATAGTGCTAACACCCCCTCCACAAAAAATTTAAAAAATAAAAATAAAAAAAGATATAAGGGAAAGTCAATTATCCAAACAGGATAGGTAGGAGAAGATGGCAGCCTCAACAGGGAGGACGGTAATGGATGTGGAGGAAGGGGAAGAAGTGATGAGAGATTTAGGAAGTGGAGTTAGTAAATAAAGAAGAAGGTAGGTGTTAGGGATAAGCCCCAGGATTTTGGCTTGGAAAACCAGGATTTTGGCCATTTACTGAGATAAAGAATAGTGGAAAAGGGGCTGGAGCAGTGGCTCAGTGGTTGGAGTGTTTGCCTGGCATGTGTAATGATCTAAGTTCAAACCGCAGCACCACATACACAACTATGTGTTGGAAAAACAAAGGCCAGATGAAAGATTAAATAAAATTGATTCTTTCTTTCTCACTCTCTTTAAAAGAATAGCAGAAAAGAGTGAAGACCAATCTATGTCTGTTGTGTCGAGAGAGGTAAAGGCCAATTTTAGACCTTTAGTTTTATACATACTGAATATGAAATGCCAGTGATATCAAAGCAGAGGATGGGGATAGCAAGGGATAGATAGTTATGTAAGTTCAACTCAAAGGAAAGATCTGGAGTAGGAACATAAACTTAGAAGTTATTAGGACTTGAGTGAAACCACAGGAAACAATGAGATTACTAAGACAAAAAAGTAAAGAGTGAAAAGGGAGAATATAGGTAGGTTTTAAGAAATTTAAACATTAATGCCAACTAAGGAAAAGACTGAAAAGAACAGTCAGAAGAAAAAGAACAGGATATAGAGTAATGGAGGCCAAGGAAAGAAAGTATTTTAAGGAGGAAATTACAGTCAACTAAGAAGAAACATGGTTAGAGGGTGAAGTGATGATAAATGGAATGCTCACTACATAATGCATGTGGGGTCACTGGTGATCTTAGCAAGTTATCTGACCAGACTGATAAGTTTTAAGTCAGAAGAGAGGGGAATTAGGAGATGAGAAAGGAAGATTGAGGGGATATAACTTCATGAGAGCAGGATGTGAAGGAGGTAAGAGTTAAACATAGGGTCTGTAAATAAAACTAAGTGATAGGGTGCTTGCTTTAGCACACCTAAGGCCCTGGATTTAATCCCTAGCACCACAAAGAGAAAAAGAAAAGGGAGAAACAAACTTCCTTTGGTTTTGGGAGAGACTTATTTGATAGCTCCTAGGCAATTAAGTGTCTCATAAAGGGCTTGTTATGTTTGACTTGTTATTTGGGGTCTAACAGGTAGGGGCTGGAGCCGTGGCTCGGCAGTTACTGTGCTTGCCTCTGCCTGGCATGCCCAAGAACGCAAGCTCGAACCCCAGTACCATACATACAACAAGTGTCGGAGAAACAAAGCCACATGAAAAACTAAGTATTTCTTTCTCTATTAAAAAAAAAAAAAGGTTATCATGTAAGGAAAAAGACTTTTAAGGTGTTTACTTGTACCATCAAAGTGAATAATATTTTAAAAATGGAATAACCCAGTGGGCCTAATGGTTCACAAATATTCCCCATGAGAGATTACTGGTTTAGATTTTAGTTCTGTATGACAAAAACCAGTAAAACTCTTTCCTCTACCTGAGTTAAGTGCCTCTTAAATTTTCCTAACAAAGTTCCTAATAGCAGAGTAAAATGAATACGTGACTTGTGGATCTTATGTGAAGCACAAGAACCTCTGCTTTAAACTTAAGGTTTCATCTTAAAAATATGTATCAGTTTGCATTTTGGTCAATATAGTCATATTAATATAAAAATGTTTTAAGAAATCAGCAAACTGCAAACTTTCCTTAAAACCTTTTGAATAAAACCAGTGCTGAAGAAAGACAGTCCACTTATGTGTGGCTAGGTATGCTGCTGCTAAGGCCTGGGTACTTATACATATACCTTAGTGTGAGAAACAGCCTAAGAGAACTTGAGGACTTAAGATTAGCTTTGTCACTCATAAACTGTCATATAGTTTTGGTAAACTGCCCTGGTTCTCTGGCTCATCATCTATAAAGTCAACCTCAGATGGTTGTGAAGAGCAAATGAGGAAAAAAGTAAAAGGAGAATAAAAGAAAAACTAAAAAACGAATTAAATGTAAAAATATTTGTAAGAGGGTTAGGGAAATGTAGCACACCTGCCTATCATGTGAGGCCCTGCGTTTGAAAGGGCAAGGGGAGATAACCAATAACGTTCAGGGAGCAGCTTGTTTTGGACAGACACTGGGAAATATATATATGTATTTTTTATATATATCTTTTTTATTTTTTTTATTGAAATGTGATCTTGCTGTGTTAACCAGGCTGACCCAGTACTCTTGGGCTCAAGTGATCCTCCTGCCTCAGCCTTCTGAGTTGCTACGACTACAGGTGCAAAGCTCTGTATTTCTTTTTTTATTTAGTTTTTCATATTTTCATTGCTCCACACTTAGTTGTGTATATGCTGCTGGGGTTCGAACCCACAAACTTGTGTATGCCAGGCAAGCGCTGCAACCACTGAGCCACCTTTCCAGCCCCTCTGTATTTCTTTTTTACTTTTTTTTTTCTTTTTTTAATTTCAGGGCTGAGGACCAAACTCGGGGCCTTGCGCATGCTAGGAAAGTGCTCTGCCACTGAGCTAAATCCCCAACCCTCTGTATTTCTTTTTTAAAAAGCAAAACAAAGGGGGTTGGAGTGGTGGCTCAGTGGTTATGGCCCTTGCCTGGAACGTGCAAGTACGTGCGTTCAAACCCCAACACCGTGTATACAACCAAGTGTCGGAGGAATGAAAGACACATGAAAAACTAAATAAAAATTGCTTATCTCTCTGTCCCTTTTTTTTTTTTTAAAGCAAAACAAAGGTAGAAATCTAGGTGACCATGTTTTAAAATATGAGTCACAGTAAAATTTATTATTATTGATAAATAAGCTTTTTTGGGGGGTAGGGGCTGAGGATTGAATCCAGGAATGCTCAACCACTAAGCTACATCCCCAGTACTTTTTGAGACACAGCCTCACTAAATTGCTTTGGCTGGGCTTTGAATTTGTGATTCTCCTGCCTCAGCCTCCAGAGTAACTAGGATTATAGAAGGGCACCTCCATGACAGGATTTAAACTCTACTTCTACGCAAACTCTAGCTTATCTATTCACCACCAAACCAACAAAACAGTTCAGTTACTTGGAGAAAGTACAAACTTTCCGGAAAAAAACTGAAGTAAATAATAGTATGTCATTTTCCTATTTGGGGAAAGAAAGCTACTAATTCAAGGTATACTGTTTCTTCACATTACCGTTTCCATTAATTTACATATAATTTACATTCAGGATAGAATCTTATAGCTTGATTGCGGGACAGAAAAGAAAAATAGCAGCTTAGCTATGGCTTTAAATAAATGGCAGGCCCACATACACAAAACATTTTAAGAGAAGATAAAGTTATATACAGTCCTCATCTTTTTAGTGAATTCTTTAAAATATTCTTTTATTTGCCTCTAGTAATTTACTTACCCAAATCACTTTTTCGGGCTATGACAGTGTCACAGTGGGGACAGTGAAATTTGGCCACATTTTCTGTGTGCTTCTGTAAGATGTGCATCTTCATGGTACCACTCTGGGTAAACCGAGCATGACAAATATAACATTCATAAGGTTTTTCCCCTTAAAAGGAAATACAGAATGAACAAATTAAATGAATAAATACTATGATTTAGTTGGAGGGTAACTGAAGTGGATCACATGCTGGGCCACAGCGAATGCGCAGGTCTTTTTTGAATAATTGAGACTCAGTCCTAGAGCCTAGCTTGTGCCTATCATCAGAGATGGCAAACAAGTCCTAAACTGCTGAATGCCACCACTGCCTCTGCTCAGCTCTGTTATGTAATCCTTCGCATTAGGAAGAGGTAGTTCCTAAAATGCTGCTTATTTTAGGGGGGAGACTAGATAAGAGGACCTATGACTTTTCCTTTTTGAAGAAGATACTTTGGAAAAATGAACATGTTAGATAATCTCTCCAGACTTTTAAATTTATATTATTTCTGCCTCAAAAGTTCTATTTCCATGTTGTAGACAGACTCAAGTTGAACAAAACAACATCTATTCTCTAATTTTGAGAATAATTAATCCAGAAGTTATACCAGAGCCTTTGTTAACAGTCCCATTCAAGTAAGCAACAGGGCTATGTGGTAGCTCACAGAGCCCCCTGGGATCCACTGAAAAAACAGCTGATTAATATAAGGAAGGGAGAAGTCCTACCTGAATGGGTTCTCATGTGCCTTTTCAGCTTGTATGTGTCCCTGCTGGCATAACTGCACAAACTGCACTGGAACGGACGCTCTCCAGTATGAGAGCGAATATGACGTTTTAATTTGCT
Organism: Aplodontia rufa; assembly: GCA_004027875.1. Classification (NCBI taxonomy): domain Eukaryota; kingdom Metazoa; phylum Chordata; class Mammalia; order Rodentia; family Aplodontiidae; genus Aplodontia; species Aplodontia rufa. The sequence continues at coordinate 90,963 of PVKS010000890.1, forward strand.
GACCTGAAATACGAAAGCAACCAAACCGCTTAAACTTCCAGTAACGGAATACAACAAGAGCATTGTGGGTTAGGCACAAAAGCTTAGTTTTGGGTTCTGAAGTCAGAAAAAGTTGAAGATATTTCTTCTTCATTATTTGAAGCCTTGGCTTTCAAAGTCGTATCATATTCCAAGGGAAGGAGTAAATGTAATAAGTCAAGACTGACTAGGGCTAGAGAGGTGCTTCAGAGAGATAGCCCTGCCCAGCATGCAGGAGGACCTGGGTTTGAACCCCAACACCACATACACAACTAAGTGTTGGAAAAACAAAAATGAGATGAAAAAAAAAAAAAATCGATCACCAACACTTAAAAGCTAAACTGATAGGTATACAGAGGAGTAGCATTTACATATCAATATATTTGTGTGTGTGTATATGTACGCATGCATGTATATATACACGTGTGTCTACATGTACACACACTTCTTTCCCCCTCCCTTTTTTTGTACGTGTGGACATCAAACCCAGGTCCTTGTGTATTGTAGGCAAGTATTCTACTACAAGGCCACATTCCCAGCTTTTCCCTTTACTACTATATGTGTGGAATTTTCCCTAATAATCTTTAAATAATCCATGCCTGTTTGTCAATATATTTTCTCCAAAATTCTCATCCAAGTGTGTGATTTAATTTCCCCTTTCCTATCTTCAGGCTAGGTATATAATCTATATATCAAACATACATGAATTTTGTGTTTAAACTTGGGTCCTATAGTAAGATATGCCATTATATATACAGAAATATTCCAAAACCCAAAACATTTCTAAGAAATCTGAAATATTTCTGGTCCCAAGAATTTCAGGTTAGGAATACTTGGTCTGTATGTTAGTTAGATTTCCAGGGATTGGAGATATAACTCAGTGGTAAGAATGTCTAGGTTGGATCCCTAGCACTACAAGAAAATAAAAAAAGTTACTGATTTCTGAATGCTTCTCTTGTGTCTGATCACTCTACTGCTCTTCATTACCACTCTTCCTGTTTTAAGTCTTTCAGCTGACACCCTTGGATTTCCCCTGAAAACAAGTATATCTGAAAAAAAAAAATGACTGTTTTTGTCTTTCCATTTATAATTCACTTATTTTCTTCAATTAGCTGGAAATTCTAGTACAACACTGGAACAGTAACATTAAGAATGGATATCTTGTCTTGTTCCAGATTTTTTTTTAAGATGGAGAACAAGAGAGAAAGAGAATTTTATCTATTTTTTCATCTGATTTTTTGTTTCTCTGACACTTAGTTGTGTATATGGAATTTATTTGTTTTTTTTTTTTATTATTTTTTAAAGAGGGAGAGAGGGAGGGACAGTGAGAGAGACAGAGAAAGAGAGAAACAACTTTATTGAGTTTTTCACATGGCCTAAGTTGCTCCAACACTCAGTTGCGTACGCGGTGCTGGGGTTTGAACCCAGGTCCTCGTGCTTGCCAGGCAAGCGCCGAAACCTCTGAGCCACCGCTCCAGCCCCTAGTTGTGTATATGGTACGGGGTTCAAATCTGGGTCCTCACACATGCCACGCAAGCATTCTAACCGCTGAGCCTCTGCTCCAGCCCCTTGTTCCAGATTTTTTTTTTTTTAAAGAGAAACAGTGAGAGAGAGAGAGAGAGAGAAAGAGAGAATCAATTTTATTTAGTTTTTCATGTGGTTTTTGTTGTTCCGATGCATCCTTGCGTACATGGTGCTGGAGTTCAAACGTGCATCCTTGCGCATGCCAGGCAACCTAACCACTGAGCCACTGCTCCTGCCTGTTGTTCCAGACTTTAACAGCAACATTTTCAATATTTCTGTTAAAATTAGGATGGGTTTACACTGTTTTTGATATATATGCCTTATCAAATTAAAGAAAACTCTAGTCTTTACATCCTTCATTCAGTAATGAAGACTGAATTTTATAGTTTTCCCCCTATTTATCTATAGAAATGCTCATATGGTTTCTCTTTGTCCCCTCGATGTACTGTATCAATAACTTCCTAATTGTTGAAAATAATTTCCTATACTTATGTCATAGATATGCTCAATAACCATTTATTTTTACATATATTATTAGATTTGGTTAATTTTTATTTTTTTTTTGCCTGTCTGTGAAGATAATATAGCCTTCCTTTTGGTAGTCTCCTTATCTAGTTTTGGCATCAGGATAGCTTCAAACAATAAAGCTTATAAATATTCTTTTCCCCAGCATCCCCAGGTGCTGGGGATTGAACCCAGAGCAACAAGAAGGCTAGACAAGTGCTCTGACATTATCTACATCCTCAGCCCCAAACCTTCCATTTTAAAATGACTTGCATATAGCTATTTATTTCTTCAAAACTTGATAGAACTTGTCTGTAATAACTTATGGAATATATACTCAAATTAACAGTTAAATATTTCATAGTCATTATCAGTTTTTTTGGGGAAAGCTGTGTATGTTTGTTAATAGTCCATTAGATTTTCTACCTCATCTTCAAGTCACTGGGTCTTTATTATCCTCATACTGGAATCATGGTCTACTTCTTTAAGAAAAATTCCAACAAGTAGCTGAACACTCACTTCTACACTGGCATAATCACACATGGAACACTTAAATGGCTTCTCATGGGTGTGTTTGTAACGACGATGCCGCACCAATTCTCCACTGGTCACAAAGGCCATGTCACAGTCTGGGCACTTGTGAGGACGAGTACCTACAGAAATGAGGGGATAAGAGGAAGAACAAGGTAATGACACAGAGTTCACTGTGTAGCACAGAATTTATTGCATGAGATTAAACCCTAGTTATCCCTTCAATTTTAACCTGAGAAAAACTACAAATTATGGGAGGACCCAGACAAATTTAAAACACTAGCCTCAAGATGTCAAAACACTTGCCAAATTTCAGTTTCTCTTAATTATCTATTTCAATCAGCTGCCTTTGGATATAAAATCCTTCTTGTCCCTATTTTGTGAATACTCTGGTCACTATGAAATAAAAGTTTAATAAAAAGGGGCTGGAGTGGTAGTGGTTCAGTGGTTGTGGCACTTGCCTGGCATGAGGGAGGACATAAGTTCGAACCCTAGCACCACATACACAATGAAGTATCAGAAACGAAATTCAAATGAAAAACTAAATAAAACTGATTCTCTCTCTCATGGTCCCTCTTTAAAAAAAAAGTTAACAGAAAACCCATATTGTTTCAATCATTTCTAAATAAAATATATACTTTGATGTTTTATCAAACGAAGGTCACAGAATTAAATAGATCATCGCTCATTAAATCTTATTGTATCATGACTACAAATAATAGGGCCACTGGACTGTCCATATTCTGAAATTTTTCTTTTTTAACAACACAAACATACAATCTTGTTTTCTATATAAATTTGTTCTCATAAGGAATTCCAGAAGCTTATCAAATACTTTACATAGTTGTCCTACTTTTTATGCAATTTACACAGACCACTTTTTTTTTTTTTTTTTTTTTTTAAAGAGAGTAAGAGAATGAGAGAAAGGGGCTGGAGTGCCGGCTCAGCAGTTACAGGGCTTGCCTGGCATGCACAAGGACACAGGTTTGAATCCCAGCACACATACACAACAAAATGCCAGAGCAATGAAAATCACATGAAAAACTAAATAAAATGGATCCTTCTCTTTCTCTTACTGTCCCTCTCTTTTCTGTTAAAAAAAAAAAAAAAAAACAACACAAAGTGGTGCAGGAAGAAGTGGTGGCTCAGTGGTTACAGCGCTTGCCTGGCATGCGTGGGGATGCAGGTTCAAACTCCAGCACCATGTATACAAGTGGTGTTGGAGCAGCAGAGACCACATGAAAAACTAAACAGAACTGATTCTGTGTCTCTCACTGTCCCTCTCTTTAAAAAAAAAAGTGAGAGCGAGAAAGAAATCAATTTTTGTTTCATCTGGCCTTGGGTTTTCCAACACTTAGTTGTGTATATAGTGCTGGAGTTCCAACCCAGGTCCTCATGCATGTCAGGCAAGTGCTGTACCACTGAGCCACTGTTTTAAGCCCTCTACAGACCACTTTTTAAAGCATCCATATCCAATATTCTGTGATCTGAATGTCAATTCATTTGATATTTAATTTTTTTTGGTAGTGGGGATTTAACCCAGGGGTGCTCTACCACTGAGCTACACCCTCAGTCCTTTTTATTTTGAGATAGGGTCTTGCTAAACTGCAAAGGCTGGCCTTGAACTTGTGGTGCTCCTGCCTAAGCCTTCTGGAGTCACTGGGATTACAGTATGCAACATCATGCCTGGCTGTATTTAAGCATTTTTATGAATAACATATCTTCTATATCTCTTTTCTTTTGCTGAAAAAAAAATCTTAGAGTTTTTATTAGACCCTTACATAGTAATTCCGTAACATAATGATTATTTTAGTGGATCTTCTCCAGCCACTTCACATTCTGAACACATTAGAAATATGACGCTCATATTATAGCAATACTAAGCAGATAAAGCTGACAGCAAAACACAGTGCTGTTTTTATAGACTTACTCAGATAATCCCAAACATAAAGAAAAAAAGGTTGCACCTTTGAGAATGAAATTAGGAAGTGTCACAATTCAATGAATGGGACTAGCCATCTGCAGAATTTTTTTTTTTTTTTTAAGAGAGAGGGACAGAGAAAGAGAGAAACAACTTTATTTAGTTTTTTCACATGGCCTTAGTTGCTCCAACACTTAGTTGTGTACATGGTGCTGGGGTTTGAACCAGGGACTTCAGGCTTGCCAAGCAAGCACCGAAACCGCTGAGCCACCGCTCCAGCCCCAGAAATAATTTTTTAAGAAAATCCTGGAGAGCAGAATATGATATGAACTAAGAAATTCCAAGGAACATTCATGTGCTCAATTTACTTCTCTGGTACCACTCAGGATGTAGGAGTAAGGGACAGAGTTCTGTCTATAACATGTGTAGTCTGGTGGTACAGGTAAGTAAATAAAAACAAACATGAAGAAGAGAAGGAAAGCAGCATTCGTTTCTGTTAGGACATAGTAAGCTCAAAATAACTTAAGTACTATTTAGGGGAGAAAGAGGCCTGCTTCCAGTAGAAACAAACAGGGCAAATAGCAAAGAAGTAGACACAGGTGTAGAGTGGGGATTTCTATCAGGCTGCACCACATGACCACCTATGTCCCTCTGCTGAACATTCATGCACACCAAGTCACCTTTCATTTGCTTTAACATCTTGACATAGCAACAGTGCCCTCCCCAGAATGCAATAAAACTGCATTTAGAAAAACAGCTCTGAGTGGGGCTGAAGCGGTGGCTCAGTGGTTCAATAGCTTGCCTGGCATGTACAAGGACCCGGGCTCAAACCCTGGTACCACGTACACACTAAGTGTTGGAGAAACAAAAGTCTGATGAAAAAATAAACAAAATTAATTCTTTCTCTCTTAAAAAAAAAAAAAGAAAAAGAAAAAAAGATCTGTACTGTACTTATTTTCAAAGCTGAGGACTAGATCAGGACAGAGTGCCTATATCTACATACACCTACTTCAGAGCCAGCTACTTTAATCATATGTTCCTGTTACAGTTTCATCAAAAATATCAAATAAAAATATTATCAAGTATCTTGAGTAAAAACTACAGAGATGTTACAAAATGACTAACGTCACATTAGTAAAGAATAGACTCATATAGAGCATATTGCTTACAGACCAACATACACTCATTCACCTGGCAACCAGCAAACATCAAAAACAAGAGAAGCTCCTGCAACTAAGAAGGGTAAGGCAGTAAAGTACCCTAGGTTAAATCCCTAGGACAGAAAAAAAAAAAAAAAGAGTTGTCATACAAAATAAGCTGGAGAATAAGGACAGAGAAAAAACTATTCTGCATGAGGAAGAGAATGTAGATAGAAGAAACTATTCCAGGGGCTGTTCAGCAGTTACGGTGCTTGCCTGGCATGCGCAAGTACGCAGGATTGAATCCCAGCACCACATACAAAATGAAGTGTAGGAGCAATGAAAACCACATGAAAAACATGAAAAAGAAAAAATTGATTCTCTTTGTCTCTCTCCTCTCACATTAAAAAATAAAAAGAAAAAAGAAAAACTATTTCACATGAAAAACCAGGCGAGAGAGTTTATGGTCAAGTATTACACTGAAAATAAAAAGCATCCAAAACAGCCTAATGAAGGAACCTGGTATGCAGTCTCCTCACTGGAACCTGGCTATGGCCAACAAAATGCTATTATTAGAATATCTGAGTATCCTATCAAAGTACGTCCGGCACCTGAACTAATAAATGTCTGAACTATCAGAAAGATGCCTTAAATTTGCCATTCTCAGATTATGAATTACTTATCTTTCCTCGAGATAAAACACCAGACAGACATAGCACATGCCAGGGTTTTTGCAAGATTTAACTTCTATTTCTAATGTTCCTTTTCATAGTGCAGATACTTCTTGCCTGGGACTTTACTGGTTCATTTTTTGTCATCATTCATAAACATCAACAACATAGCTGGTACTGTGGCACACACCTGTAATCCACTGATTTAGGAGGCTGAGGCAGGAGGATGGCCAAGTTTGAGGTTTGCCCCTACAACTTAGGAAATTTTTATCTCAAATAAATAAAATAAAAATAAAAATAAAGGGGAGGGTGAGGATATAACTCAGTGGTACTGTCCTGGGGTTCAATCCCCAGTCCCACACACATATACACCAAAAGAAAAAACAAAAAACCTGATAAAAACAAACCCAAAACCACTCCTAGGCAACGTAATGGTAAAGTCTTTCTGAATTATTCCAGGAAACTACAACAGTCTTTTTATGGATCATCATCCTTACATCATGGATTATTTCCCACAAAGTTTTGTTTTTTTTTTTAAAGGGGTGGGAAAAAGAGAGAGAGAGAACATCAATTTTATTTAGTTTTTCATGTGCCTTTCGTTGCTCTGAGACTTCGTTGTGTAAGCGGTGCTGGGGTTTGAACTCATGTCCTTGCACATGCTAGGCAAGCGCTATAACTGCTGAGTCACCGCTCCAGCCTGAAGTTTGTTTGTTTAAGAGAGGGAGAGAGAAAATCAGTTTAATTTCTTTTTCATCTGGGCCTTGGTTTCTCTGACACTTAGTTGTGTATGTGGAGCTAGGGTTTTAACCTGGATCCTCACTCATGCCAGACAAGTGCTTGAAAGGCTGAGTCACCACTCCAGCCCTCACTAAGCTTTCTTGATATTTATCTGTAACTAAAGACTACTTGCTTACAATAAAATCAAGATTATAAAAAGGCCACAAGAACAAAAATCTTCCTTCTTTAAATTCCTGCAGCAATCAGCTTAGATGACACTTAAAACCAAAGTTTTAATCATTGTCATGTTGCAGCCCCCACATTCTTATTCAGCACCTGTGTGTGTGTTAAGGTGATTCCTCAGGAGGGTGACTGTTCTGAATGCCCTGCCACAGAGATGGCACTTGTGTGGTCTCTCATCAGTGTGACTTTTCATGTGACGATCCAAATTTGAACGCCGTGGACATGTATAACTGCAAAGCTCACACTGGAATGTCTTCTTTACACCTATATACAAAATAAAAGACTTACTTGCTGCAGGGTTTCAAAGTGTTAAGATTAAGCCCAATCTTTAATTCCTATAAATATATATTACTTTTTATAACTGAATTCAATTTCAATCATCGTAAAAAAAAAAGTAATCACTGTAAATTGAAAATACCATGTCATTAATAGATTTACTCCCTTTTTTTTCAGGACTTACTGGTTAAAAAAACTGGTACCCATATATAATCTCTTAAAATACATTACAAAAAAATTTAACTTATATATAACTGTTATGTGCTTTAACCCAAAATGGTTTCAAGACTATTATGGATAAATTCATTTTACCTTTCTTTTTAATTTTTGTTGGCTTTGGAGGCTTCATATTACCAACAACTTTCTCTGCATTAACCTCTGACAGCAGACCTTCCTGCTGTTCTTCCTCAAAATCGTAGACAGACACATCCACATCTTTGCCCTCCTCTGTGTAACGCAGTTTGCTCTTTTTGGTTTTCTTTGTTTTTTTGGCTGGTGGCTGATAGTCTGGGTCTTTTTGCCAGCTAGGATCTTCCTGGGGTGGAAGTTCCCCTTGTTCTAGTGTCTCCACCTCTCCATTGGCCCCCACTTTCACCACCTGAAACCCTTCAGGCAGAGGTAAGGTGTGACATATCATGGGTTCACTTTCTGCAAGGCCCTCTTTAGACACTTCATTCTCGTAAGCCCCCTGAAGTTCTTCTACTGAAGTGGTAGCAACCGGTACAGTCACAGGAACAGGTACTTGAACAAGCTGAAGCTCTCCTATGTTTATGGGCTGTTCTTCCATATTTACAACCTGCAAGGTTATTATCTGGGTATCATCCACAGCAGTCTCTGCTTCTGGGGCCACTGTACCCTCCATTACTTCAGTCTTCATCTGAAGAAGGGTAGGATCCAGCTGTTCCATCATTACCATCTGCACACTGCTATTGACATCCTGGACCACCTCACCCCCATCTGTCTGGTTCTGAGGTAGGTGGCAAGCATCTTCTTCCTGGCCCCCTTCCCGGCGTCGCTGATAAGTCTTTCTTTCCTTTCCTTTAATGAAAGTTTCGGACTCCTCCACAATGGCTTCAACTGCCTCACCTTCCATTTCCCCTTCCTTTATTAAGGGAAAACACAGATTATTACTTAAGACAAAGTTTGTCTAAATGAAAACATACATTTTAAAACAAAAAAAGAACCCTGGTGAATGAATTAAACACCTATGGTTGTTCAGCAGACATTGTCTACTTCCTAATGGAAGAAAAGCACCACCTATGATAGATACAATCTTATCAATCAAAACAAAAAGAGAATCTGAATCAAGTCTCTAGATCCATCTACCAAGTAATAGGAAACAGACAACAGAGGAGGTTAAATTACACTGCGAGAGTGAAATCAGTGAAATCCAGTTTAAGGAAAACATTACAGGATTAAATTCAAGTTATTTCTGCAAATAAATGACCAGAAGGAAAAAAATGGGAAAGCTGGAGAAACAATCTATCAATCCAAATTTCTCAAACTGGGGTGATTTTTGCCTCTAGGGATGTTTGGTAAGGCGTGGAGACATTTTCAGTTGCTACTACTGGGGTATAATATTACTACTTACAACAAGTGGGTAGAAATGCTACTGAACATCCTTCAAATTACAAGTCAGTCTACCACAAAGAATGATCAGGTCCAATATGTTACAATGCTGAGGATGGGAAACTCTGATACAGACAAGCAACTACATACAATGTATGAATATTCTAACCAACCCTCAAACCAATAAATGGTTAAAAATAAATTTGAGGCAGGGCTGGAGCGGTGGTGGCTCGGCAGTTACGGTGCTTGCCTGGCATGTGCGAGTCCACAAGTTCCAACCTTAGCACCACATACCCAATGAAGTCTTGGAGCAGTGAAAGGCACATGAAAAAGTGAATAAAAATTGTTTCTCTCTCCTAAAAAAAAAAAAAAGGAGTGGCTGGAGCGGTGCTCAGCTATTATGGCGCTTGCCTAACGTGTGAGGATGTGGGTTCAAACCCCAGCACATACACAACTTAGTGTCAGAGCAATGTAAACCACCCAAAAAACTAAATGAAACTGATTCTGTCTCTCACTGTCCCTCTCTCTCTCTCTCAAAAAAAAAAAAAAAATCTATAAAAAAAAATGACATGAAGACAATTAGAAATTTCACTTTTTTTTTTTTTTTGGTATTGGGGACTGAATTCTGGGGTGCTCTGCCATTGAGAAACATCACCAGTTCCGTTTTAACAGAGAGGGACAGTGAGAGAATGAAAATCATTTTATTTAGTTTTTCACGTGTCTTTCGTTGCTCTTTCGTGTGTACTTGGTGCTGGGGTTTGAACTAGAGTACTCGATCATGCCAGGCAAGCAGCATAACCGTTAAGCCACTACTACAGCACCTCCATTTATTTTATTTTATTTTAAAGAGAGAAGGACATGGGGCTGGAGTGGTGGCTCAGTGGTTTTGGTGCTTGCCTGGCAAGCACGAGGACCCAGGTTCAAACCCCAGCACCACGCACACAACTAAATGTTGGAGCAACTAAGGCCATATGAAAAACTCAATAAAGTTGTTTCTCTCTTTCTCTCTCTCTCACTATCCCTCTCTCTTTATTAAAAAAAAAGAGAGAGAGAGAGAGAAAGAGAAAATCAATTTTATTTAGTTTTTCATGTAGCCTTTGTTGCTCTGACATTTAGTTGTGTACCTGGTGCTAGCGTTTGAACTCAGGTCCTCGTGCCTTCCAGGCAAGCACCATAACCACTGATCCACCACTCCAGCCCCTCCCATTTATTTTTTGCTTTGAGACAGGGTCATGCTAACTTGATGAGGCTCTCACTAAATTGCTGAGGCCTGGAACTTGCAATCCTCCTGCCTAGGCTTCTTGAGTCTCTGGGATCACAGGAATATACCACCACAATTGGTACAACTCTGGATATTTGATGATATTGAAGAATTATTAACAAAACTAATTTAGGGCTGGAGCAGTGGCTCAGTGGTTGTGGCGCTTGCCTGGCATGCGCAAGAACACAAGGTTCAAGCCCCAGCACCACCTATACAATGAAATGTATGTGCAATGAAAGTCATGTGAAAAACTGAATAAAATTGATTCTTTCTGGTTTTTTTTCTCTCTTTAAAAAAATAACTAGTTTAAATCTTGTTGGTGGTCAAACAAGATTTGATGTTGGTCAAAAAATATAAAATTGGGCTGGAGCAGTGGCTCAGCAGTTTCAGCGCTTGCCTGATGAACACAAGGACCCAGGTTCAAATCCCAGCACCACGTACACAACTAAGTGTTGGAGCAACTAAAGCCATGTGAAAAGCTAAATAAAGTTGTTTTTCTCTTTCTCTGTCTCTCTCCTGTCCCTCTGTCTAAAAATTAAAATTAAAAATAAAATAAAATTTAGGGTGCAGTGGTGGCTCAGCGGTTATGGCGACTGCCTGGCATGTGCAAGAATTTGGGCTTGAACCCAAGCACCACATACACAACCAAGTGTCAGCAATGAAAGCCACATGAAAAACTAAATAAAACTGATTTTTCTTTCTCGCTCTCTCACTGTCCCTCTCTCTCTCTCTCTTTTTTATTTAAAGAGAGAGGGACAGTGAGAGAGACAGAGAAAGAGAGAAACAACTTTATTTAGTTTTTCACATGGCCTTAGTTGCTCCAACACTCAGTTGTGTACGTGGTGCTGGAGCTTGAACCCGGGTCCTCGTGCGTGCCTGGCAAGCGCCGAAACCACTGAGCCACCACTCCAGCCCCTGTCCCTCTCTCTTAAAAAAAAAAAAAAAAAAAAAAATATATATATATATATAAAAATTATACATGATATATATATATATATATATAAAAATTATACATGTAAAAAATTTGGGCTGAAGCAGTGGTTTAGCAGTTAGAGCACTTGTCTGACAACAACCTGAGCTCAAACCCCAGCACGACATACATAACTAAGTGTCAGGAAAATAAAAATCCAGATGAAAAGTAAATAAAATTGATTCTCTCTCACTCTCTAAAAGAAAATAAATAATAAAATTTGCCTTGGCCAAGTGGCATCAGTAGCATAAGGGTGACCACAGCTATAGCTGCCTTTCAAAGGATATGAAATTTCATTTAGGAGGGCTGGAGAGATGGCTCAATGGTAAAACACTTTCCTGGCATGCATGAGGTCCCAAGTTTAATCCTCAGCACCATATACACAAATAAATTAAGTTAAAATTAAAGAAAAAAATTAGATAAAAAAATTAACTTTCTCTTTTAAAAAATTTCATTTAGCAGGAGTATGTTCAAGAGACCTACTGTACAATAAGGAGACTAATTAATAATAATGTACTGCATACTTGAAAATCACTGATAGATTTTTAAATATTCTCCATACAAAAAATGTGTGAGGTAATGTATGTTAATTACCTTGACTTAGTCATTCCACAATGTATACATATTTTAAAACATCATGATGGGGGCTGAAGCGGTGGCTCAGCGATTACAGCACTTGCCTGGCATACACGAATACATGGGTTCAAACCCCAGCACCCATGTATACAACTAAGTGTCAGAGCAACGAAAGCCACTGAAAAACTCAATAAAAAATTGATTCTGTCTCTCTCTCACTGTCCCTTCTCTCTTTAAAAAACAAAACAAAAATACATCATGATGTACAATATAAATACAATTCTTTCTTTCTTTCTTTTTTTTTTAAAGAGAAAGGGACAGTGAGAGACAGAGAAAGAGAGAAACAACTTTAGTTTTTCAAATGGCCTTAGTTGCTCCAACACTTAGTTGTGTACATGGTGCTGGGGTTTGAACCTGGGTCCTCGTGCTTGCCAGGCAAGCGCCGAAACCACTGAGCCACCGCTCCAGCCCCCAATACATGTGATTTCTATTTGTCTATTTAAAAAAAGTTAATTAAAAAATAAATCTTAGGGGGTTGGGGATTTAGCTCAATGGCAGGGCGCTTGCTTGCCTAGCCAAGGCCCTGAGTTCGATCCTTAGCCCTGAAAAATAAAATGAAAAAAAAAAAAATAAAAAATAAAAAATAAAAAAATAAATCTCAGGCCTGTAGATATAGCTCAGTGGTAAAGTATTCACCTAGCAAACCCCACCACCACAAACAACTATATATTTCTTAAAAAAAAAAAAAACTGGAAATTGGGGCTGGAACAGTAGCTCCGCGATTATATCGCTTGTCTGGCATGTGCAAGTACTCGAGTTCAAACCCCAGCACTACGAATACAACGAAGTCTTGGAGCAACCAAAGCCACATGAAAATCTGAATTCTCTCTCACTGTCCTCTCTCTCTCTCTTTTTATAAAGAGAGAGGGACAGTGAGAGAGACAGAGAAAGAGAGAAACAACTTTATTTAGTTTTTCACATGGCCTTAGTTGCTCCAACACTCAGTTGTGTACGTGGTGCTGGGGTTTGAACCCGGGTCCTCGTGCTTGCCAGGCAAGCGCCGAAACCTCTGAGCCACCACTCCAGCCCCTGTCCTTCTCTCTTTAAAAAAACAAACAAACAAAAACACCCAAAACAACAAAAACCTTCAAACTGCTGGGTGCAATGGCACATACCTATGAATGATCCCAGCAGATAGGGAGGCTGAGGCACAAGAATCGCCAAGTTCAAATCCAGCCTCAGCAAGTTAGCCAGGCCCTAAGCAATGAAGAGAGATCCAATCTCTAAACGAAAAATAAAAAAGGCCCAGGGATGTGGCTCTGGTTAAGCATCCCTGGGTTTAATCCCTGGTACTTCATACTCCCCCGCCCATCAAAAAAACAAAACTGGGAATTGAATCCAGGGATGCTTTACCATTGAGACACATCCCCTGTCCTTTATATTTTTTGAGACAGTCTTGATAAACTGCTTAGGGCCTAAGTTGCTGAGGCTGGCCTTGAACTTGTGATCCTCCTATCTCAGTCTCCAGGAGTTGCTGGGATTACAGGCATCTGCTACCACACCTGACCAAACTGTATTTATCTCCTAACATGTATTTATAAAACACTAGTGGAGAGCCTTGCTGGGTGTTTTGTTGTTATTGTTGGGATTATATTGCTGTTTTGTTTATGGTGCTCAGAACTCAACCCAGGGCCTACATGATCCCCCGGCCCTTTGCTTTGCTGTTTTTAAACTAAATTCCACCATAGAAAACATGCTGTCATAGTTTGTTTTTTTTTTTAAAGTTAAGGTATAATTGATATATTTTAAAAATTGTATTTGTTTGGACATACACACATATAGGTATAAATACATGTAGGTATAAATACATCCTGGTATGAGTTGATAATGAACCACAATCAAGGTACTAAACATCACCTCCAAAATTTCCTTGTATTACTGCAGAATTTAATTAGTTTTTCATTTTTTCATGGTAAGATTATTTATCATGGAGTTGGAGTGGTGGCTCAGAGACTACGGCGCTTGCCTGGCATGTGGGAGAACACAGGTTCAAACCCCAGCACCATGTACACATTGAAGTGTCAGAGCAACAAAAGCTACATGAAAAATTATATAAAACTGATTCTTTCTCACAAGATCTATTCTCTCAGCAGTATTGTGACTGCAAAATACCACATTATTAATATAGGTATTATGTTGTGTAGCAGGTCTCTAGAACTTATTCATCTTACATAACTGAAACTTTATACCCACTGAGCAACAATTTTTCATTTCTCTCTCCCCATCAGCTGTAGTAACAAAAACAGCATGGTACTGGTATCAAGATAGGAAAGAAGACCAATGGAATAGAAGACCCTGAAAAAAACCCTCAAATCTTAAACATCCATTTTTTGACAAAGGGGGACAAAATATTACATGGAGGAGAGACAGCCTCTTCAACAAACGGTGCTGGACAAACTGGACAGCCACTTGCAGAAAGTTGAAATTAGACCATACATATCTTTCTCTTTGCACGAGAATAAAATAAAAATGCATCAATGAGCTAGGAATTAAACCAGCAACCTTGCAACTGACGGAAGACAAATTAGGTGCAACACTTCAGCATTTGGGGGTAGGCAGACTTTCTCAACATGTCTCCTAAAGTGAAGATAAAGTAAAAAAATCAGTGAATGGGATGCCATAAAGCTAAAAAGCTTTTGCACTGCCAAGGAAACAATCAAAAGAGTCAAGAGGTTTCCTACAGAAATGGAGAGACTCATGGGCTATGATTCTCGGACAGGGGACTCTCATCCAGAATCTACAAAATCCTCAAAAACCTCAACTACAAAAACACGAACAACCCAATTAATAAATGGGTCAAAGAGCTAAATAGAAACTTCTCAACAGAGGACATCGATCAAGCCAATGAATACATGAGAAAGTGCTCTAAATCACTAGTTATCAGAGAAATGCAAATGAAAACTATACTAAGATATCACCTCACAGCAGTCAGAATGGCAAAAATGAAGAAAATAAACAATAATAGATGCTGAAGGGGCTATGGAGAAATAGGCACACTAACACACTGTTGGTGGAGCTGCAGACTGGTACAGCCCCTCTGGAAAGCAGTGTGGAGAATCCTCAAAAAACTAGGGATGAGCCTACCATATGATCCTGCTATTCCTCTCCTGGGTATTTTTCCAGGGGATTTAGAATCAGAACATTATAGTGACACAGCAATATCTATGTTCATAGCAGCTCTATTTATAATAGCTAAATTATGGAAACCCAGATGTCCCTCACTGGATGAATGGAGCCAAAAACTGTGGTACATATATACCATGGAATTTTACACAGCAATGAGAAACAATATTGCAGCCTTTGAAAGTAAATGGATGGCTATGGAAAAAATTACGCTGAGTGAAATCAGCATAACCCAGAGAACCAAGGGTTAAATGTCTTCACTCATCTGTGGAGGCTGGAATTAGACACTGGCCGTTGAGAAAGGTAGTCTATTATCATGTGTTAAATTCAGATAAGGTGTAATGTTATACAACCTAATATACATTTTCAGAGATGTTGTGGGAAGGGGAAGGGAGGGATAAGGGTGGGTAATTGGGGGGGACTCTTGGGGGTAAATCTAATCTTCAGAATCTATATACATTTTATATTATTTTGTTAAAAACTTCTATGATTGTTCAACAAATAAATTTCTAATAAAAAATTTTTACATCTTTTTTTTTAAATTTTTTTTAAAGAGAGGGGGAGAGACAGAGAGAGTGAGAGAGAGAATCAATTTTATTTAGTTTTTCATTTGGCCTTTGTTTCTCTGACACTCAGTCGTATAGGCGGTGCTGGGGTTTGAACAGGGGTCCTTGTGCATGCCAGGCAAGCACCTTAACCGCTGAGCCACCACTCCAGCCCCAGACAGTTCATTCTTAGTAGAACAAAAATCTGAGATTCTGTAGCGATTAGTTTTTATTTAAAAAAAATTTTAGTTGTAGATGAACAGAATACCTTTCTTTCATTCATTCACGCATTCATTTATTTATATGTAGTGCTAAGGATCAAACCCAGTACTTCACAAGTGCTAGGCAAGTGCTCTGTCACTGATCTACAACCCCAGCCCTATGGCCATTACTTTTTTTTTTTTTTTTTTTTTAAAAAGAGAGAGGGACAGTGAGAGAGACAGAGAAAGAGAGAAACAACTTTATTTAGTTTTTCACATGGCCTTAGTTGCTCCAACATTTAGTTGTGTACGTGGTGCTGGGGTTTGAACTCGGGTCCTTGTGCTTGTCAGGCAAGCGCCAAAACCGCTGAGCCACCGCTCCAGCCCTATGGCCATTACTTTTGATCTGAATGTCTCTGCTGATAAAATAACTACAAAATTTTATACTGAACAATGTCTTAACCTGTAGCTCAGGAGGCTGGGGCAGCTCAGTCACAAGTTCCAGCCCAGCCTGGGCACCTTAGTGAGATCCTGTCTCAAAGAGAAAAGAAAAAAAAAAAAAAAAAGAGAGAGAGAGAGAGAGAGACAATGAGAAGGAAGAAGGGAGGGAGAGGGAAATCTTATATTTCTTGTTGTGAAAGACTAAGCATAATTTTAACTATCCTCTTCTATATACCCAATATTGTTCAGATGGATTATTTTTAGAATAGGAAGGCTCCACATCAACACTGTTCAATAAAAACAAATGTCTAACACGTGTGGCAGCACCTGACTAAGATACCACCTACTCACAAGGTTGAAGCATGAGGATCCTAAATTAGAGGTCAGACTGGGCAACTTAGTGAGACCCTATCTCAAATAAAAAAATAAAAAGGACTGGAGATATAATTCATTGGCAGAATGCCCAAAGGTTAAATTCCCAGTAACACAAACACACACACACACACACACACACACACACACACAATTTAAGTCACAAATGTGAGGCACAGATACGTAATTTAAAATCTATTTTAATTAAAAATGAATATATTAAAGAAAATTTTGTTAAAAAGGCAAAGGAAACAACTGCAATTAATTTTAATCTATTTTATTTAACCAAACATGCCCAAAATATTATTTCAAGGTATAATCAATATATATAATCATTTAAAAACTATTCATGAGGTATTTTATATTCTCTTGCATATTAAGTCCTTTACAGCACTCCTCAATTTGAGCTAGTCATACTAAGTTCTCAACGGCAACATGGGGATAGGGGCTACTGTACTTACTGTATAGCAATACAATTTTACAGCTTTGTTGCTTAAAATTTGGCCTGAGAAGAGCAAAAATGGGATAGCTTTGGGAGCTTTTTAGAAATATAGAACTTTAGGTCCCACCCTGATGTAAAGAATCTGAATTTTCAACTTAACATTATACCATTTTTCTTGACCATTTTTTTTTTTAAAAGGAGAAGTTTTCCAGATCACAAAGGTCCCAAAGTTACTTTTCTAGCAGAAAGGATGACAATAATAATGTCTAGATTTAGGGATCAGAGAACAATTCCCACTTAGCTTAGAGATATTACTGGAAAAGTTATTAAACAACAAAGAACAAAAATACACATGCTGTAAACGTTAATGGTGGCACTGGCTGAGAAGCACTACATAATCTCAGACTCCTTAAATATCTTAAATAATAAAACTGGTAAAGGCAAAACACTTTATCTCAGACCTCTATGGAATTTGTAGTACAAAGTTTGAAGAACACAGAAAAATTCATTTTGTTTCTGAATCTGAAAACTTAAAATGCTAGAAACTGTGTGTAAATAACAAGGTCCACCCTAAAAGAGGTCAAAGAAGTATAACAGACAAAGAACTGGTATAAAGAAGTACAAATTGAAACAAACTGTGTTGCCAAGGAAGAAAGCTAACAGGGTATTTTCTCATTGTGAAAAGAAGATGTGGCATTAGGTCCATGAACATTGGCATCCACTCAGGTCTTGATGTAGTAGCTTCTATTTTTACAGAGAAACACAAGACAAAAAGTAGCAGCAAGCTACCAGCCTCTCTCAGACACTGCTTAGAAATCTTAAGTGGATTCCTCAAGGTAACTTCCTCCAAAAGCAAGTATTTCTTCTGAATCAATAACTAACCCTATAGGCCAGACCAGATCTCACTCCCTACTCCTTGCTCTTAGCTGCTTCACCCTTGCTAACAGCCCCAATTCATCTCCTCCTTTCCTCTACAGACTTCTGGTTTTTTTTCCTGTTTATATTTTATTTTTAAGAGAGAGTGAAGAAGACACAGAGGGAGAGGGGGAGAGATGGAGAGGGAGGCGGAGAGAGAGATAAAGAGGGAGAGAATATCAATTCTATTTATTTTTTCATCTGGTTTTTGTTTCACCAACACTTAGTTGTGTATGTGGTGCTGGGGTTTGAACCTGGGTCCCCATGCATGCCTGGCAAAGGCTCTAACAGCTGAGCCACCGCTCCAGCCCAGTCTTTTATAAATATTTATGTATAAATTTATATTATATATTAAATATATATATATATACACACAAATTTTTTTTACGAGAAAGAGAAAGAATCAATTTTATTTAGTTTTCCATGTGGCTCCCGTTGCTCTCAGACTTCATCATATATGTGGTGCTGAGCTTTGAACACATGTACTCACGCATGCCAGGCAAGTGCTGTAACCACTGAGCAACCGCTCCAGCCCCATTTATATTTTTTAATTTTTAAATTTTTGGCACCAGGGATTAAACCCTGGAGTGCTTAACTACTGAGCCACATCCCAAGTCTCCCATGTTCTTTTTTTTAAGACAGGGTCTTACTAATTGCTTAGGGCTTTGCTAAGTTACTGAGGCTGGTCTCAAACTTGTAATCCTCCTATCTCAGCCTCCTTAGTTGCTGGAATTACAGGTGTGTACCACTGTGCCCAGCTCAGACTCCCACTTTCAAATATTCAGTTCCTCTTTGCTCAAAACACACACACAGGGGCTAGAGCAGTGGCTCGGTGGTTATGGCGCTTGCTCAGCATGCGTGAGTATGAGAGTTCAAACCTCAGCAATAAAAATTGCTTTTCTGTCTACTCTTTCTTTAAAAAAAAAGTCATCTTTACAAACACACACACACACACACACACACACGCAAAAGACAAAAACAAAGCAACCCCCTCCACACACACACACACACTCTCATACTCACACATTCTCTGGCTGTCTCCTTGTTTTAGTCATACCTACCTTCTAGGTAGACAAATCTTTTGTGGACTGACACCACTAAATGGAGTTTATTTCCAGAACAATCCCCACCACCCAAGATTATCTAAGTCTATTAACTCACTTACAGAATCCTAAAAAATGAAGCACGTAAAAGTTAAAGATGTTCACAATTCCTATGCTTAGAGACAATCAATCATCCATTGGTTTAGTGCTTTCTGTTTTCCTGTATAGATATGTATTTTTCATGTAGATGATATTACATTATACATATAATTTGAATACATTTTTGTACATGGCTTTGCTCTACTATCTTAAAAATCTAAGAGGTTGCTGATCTGTACAAGAGTCACTTCTGGCTGAGAAGGATATAACTTGGGCTAGTTTTTTATTTATTTTTTAAATTTTTTTGTCAAGCCTCTTTCTGAAAAGGGTGCAGAGACAGTTTTGTTGTTCAAATTTTTCCCATCTTAAGATTCCCTCAACCTCATTTCATAATTTAGTATCTGCCATCTTTTTATTCCCTCCATGCTCAAATTCACTTTTGCTGTCTCCAAAACTTTACTTTCCACTCCTCAGCTCACCAGTTTTGGTTTCTGCTCCCCAATACTCCACTGAACTGCTCAGAGGCCAGCAATGGCCCTTAATCAGTAAATCCAAAGGAGATTTTTCTGTTCTTATCTGACTTGACCTTTCTGTGGAGCCCAGCATTCTATTCTAGGCTTTATCCTAGAATTATGCCAGACCATCAGAAAGCTGGGTATACTTGGACCACATGGTCTTATCCCCTAAAGAACTGCTTTTACTGAGTTTTGTTCCGGCATTATGCCTTGGCTTATGCTAAAAGATACATGGGTAAAACTACTTTTGGAGTTAATGCTTAGGCTATTCTTCAACAAAAGAATTTTTTCTTTCATTATGAGATCTGTGTAACAGGATCACATTACCAGTTTACAGTTGGCCACACTGTGATCAATTTATTGCCTCTCAATCTACATAATAACTTTCTATACTAATCTGTATTTTCCAGTTTCTAAAATATACTTGTATCACTACTATTTGTATTTGTTTTTTAAAGAGAGAGAGAGAAAAAAAATCAATTTTATTTATCTTTTCATCTTATCAGTTTCTTTGACATTTAGTTGTGTATGCGGTGCTGGGGTTTGAACCTGGGTCCTAGTACATGCCAGGCAAGTACTCCAACTGCTGAGCCACCATTCCAGCCCCACTATTTATATTTTCTATCCATTTCTTCAAATTCTTTGTGGGTTATAAAAACTTGAAATTGTACATATGTATTTTCAATAGTAGAAACTACAGAAAATTAGAATACCACTCAAAACAAACATATCAAAATACAAAGCCTGAAGCCAAAATC
Source organism: Aplodontia rufa (assembly GCA_004027875.1). Classification (NCBI taxonomy): domain Eukaryota; kingdom Metazoa; phylum Chordata; class Mammalia; order Rodentia; family Aplodontiidae; genus Aplodontia; species Aplodontia rufa. The sequence continues at coordinate 111,396 of PVKS010000890.1, forward strand.
TGCAGAATCTTTTTTTTTTTTTTCGGGGCTGAGGACCAACCATGGGCCTTGCGCATGCTAGGCAAGCGCTCTGACACTGAGCTAAATCCCCAACCCCTGAAGAACCTTTTTAAAGATTATACGACTCTTCAATAAGACATATAGACCTCACTTAGTAGGGACATACAATCAACAATGACTGAAAAAGCTAAACACTGTAAACTTTATATAAAATAATTTTAAAATTTGCCTGAAAAATAAAGAGGAGATTGAGGTTAAATAAAATTTTTGAAAAATAAAAAAAATTGACCTTCTATGCTCAAATATTAGTTTAAAGGCACCACAATTAGTATATTATGGTACTATCACTACCACAGGCAACTAACAACAGGAGAGTATCCAAAAATAAGCCCAGCACATTAAAAAGCTGTCATTTTAAATTAGTGGGGAAGCTGGGGCCAGCAGAGCACACCTGTAATCCCAGTAACTAGGGAGGCTGAGGCCCTAAGCAATTTAGCCAGACCCTATCTGAAAATAAAATATAAAAAGGGTTGGGGATGTGGCGCAGTGGTTAAGCACCCTGGTACAAAATTATTAAAGAGGACTATTTCATAAAAGGTCCCAGAAAAACCACAACTACTTAGAAAAAACTGAGTTGTCTTTAATACATTTGGAATATATATTCTGTCATAGGATGAGATAAAAAGACTAACAAACAATCCCCCAAAAGTACTTTTAAAAGACACAGGTAAACAGCTTTCTGATCTAAGAAAGACAAAAGCTCTGTGCATTGAAGCAAAGAAATAGGACAAATCAGAGAAAATGACTAAAATTTTAACCATCTTTTTTTTTTTTTTTTAAGAGAATCAATTTTATTTAGTTTCTCTTCTGGTTTTTGTTGCTCCAACACTTCATTGTGTATGTGGTGCTGGGATTTGAACCCTTGTCCTTGTGCATGCCAGCCAAGCGCCGTAACCGCTCCACTGTTCCAGCCCAATTTTAACCATCTTAATGTTGGAAAAACAAACACATAAACAAACTCAAAATTCACTATATGACAAAAATATGTTGAACAGAACTTAAAAAGTATCTGTAACATCTATAATAATACATTAACATCTTATATAAATAACAGTAAAACTTGTAACAAAATGATAAACATCAAAAGAAAAAAATAGTCAAAGAATATAAATAGATAACTCAATGAAATAAAATGGCAGGATAGGGCATGCTGCTCAGTGGCAGTATGCCCCTTAGTATGCATGAGGCCCTGGGTTTGATGCTCCGTACTGGGGGTTGAACCCAGGGGAACTTTACCACTGAGCCCCATCCCCATCCCTTTTTATTTATTTGGGGGCTGGGAGGTGAATCAGGGATGGAATCCAGTGGCACTTAACCATCAAGCCACATCACCAACCCTTTTAAATTATGAGACAGGGTCTCACTAAGTTGCTTAGGGCCTTGCTAAGTTGCTGAGACTGGCTTTGAACTTGAGATCCTCTTGCCTCATCCTCCCAAGCTATTGGGATTACAGGTATGCACCACAGAACCTGGCTCAGCTCGCTCATTCATTCATTCATTCATTATCAAGGTTTGAAAGCCAGGGGTACTGAATCACTGAGCCACATCTCTAGTCCTTTTTATTTTGAGAAAGGGACTTGCTAAGTTTCTGGGATTACAGGTGTGCACTACCATGTCCAGCTATAGGGCATTATTAATCAAAGTGAATAATTATAAACAACCTAAAAATCCAACCATAGGAGCTGGAGTGGTGGCTCAGTGGTTGGTGTGCTTGCCTGAAAGTATGAGGACCCAGGTTCGAGCCGCGGCAAATAAGTATCAAAGAAACGAAGGCCAGATGAAAAACATAAATAAAATTAACTCTCTTTCTCTTAAAAAAAAAAAAAAAAAAAAAAAAAAATCCTGGGGCTGGAGTATGTGGCTCAGTGGTTACAGTGCTTGCCTGGTATGGGCGAGTACGCAAGTTCAAACCCCAGCACTACATACACAATGAAGTCTCGGAGCAATGAAAGCCACATGAAAAAACTACATAAAATTGATTCTCTTAAAAAAAAAAAAAAAAAAAAAAAAAAACCCAACCATAGAGGAACAGTTAAATCTGGTAAAGATGATACATCCACAAAATGGAATATTACACACACATTAAGTATTATGTTTTAATATGATACAGTTGTTCTTTGGTATCCATGGGGGATTGCTTCAAGGACTCTACCGTCACCCCATGGATATTAAAATCTATGAAAGCTCAAGTCCCTCATATAAAATGGTGTAGTATTTCTATATAACCAGGACTTTAAATCATCTCAAGACTACCTATAACACCTAAAAGAATCAAATACTATGTAAACAGATACTATACTGTATTTTTTTTAGGGAATAACAAGGGGAAAAAGTTTGTACATATTCAGGACAGACAGAATTTTTCCTCCTTTCTTCCTGAATATCTGCGATCTGCAGTTGGTTAAATCTGTGGATGTGGAACACAGATAAGGAGGAAAATGTTTTTTTCTATATTTATAAAAAAGGAGAGGGAGAAAGAGTCAGAATAGTTATTAAGAACCAGAATCCTGATGGGTATAGTGGTGCATACCTATAATCCCAGCTACCCAGGAGGCTGAGGCAGGAGGAGAGTGGTATAGTACCCTAGGGTTAGATCCCCAGTAACAATAAAATACCTAAAAAACAAAAACCCCCAACCAAACAAACCCACTAAACCAGAGACCTATATTCCAATTTTAGTTCTTCTAATCAGACATGTGCCCTGGGGTAAGATATGCTACTCCATGTGCTTTTCTTTCCTCTTCTATAAAAAGAAAATGGTACCTACTTCATAGGCTGTCATAAAGATCAAATAAAACAATGCAAGCATGATGCCTAGTTTCCAACCCTCCCCTGTATCCTTATAAGCCAGTCCAGAAGGCAATTAACACATTTTAGTTGAGCAATAATGTGACTTTTCCTTTCCCTAAAATTCTAACCACAACCTTAGGTAAATTTTACCCACAAAAAATGACTTCACTGGGGTTGGAGCAGTGGCTCAGTGGTTACAGTGCTTGCCTGGCATGCACCAGGGTGTAGTGGGTCCAAACCCCAGCACCACGTACACAACAAAGCATTGAAGCAACAAAAGCCACATGCAAAGCTAAATAAACTGATTATCTGATTCTGTCTTTCCCTCTTTTTTCTCTTTCTTCTTTTTTTTTTTTTTAAGAGAGAGGGACAGTGAGAGAGAAAGAATCAAATTGTATTTAGGTTTTCATGTGGCCCTCGCTGCTCTGACACCTTGTTGTACACATGGTGCTGGGGCTCGAACCCATGGCCTTGAATGTGCAGGCAAATGACGGATCCACTGAGACACCGCTCCAGCCCCCTCTTAAAAACAAAATAAAATAAAAAATAACTTGCTGATAAATTCCTGGGTTTCTATAAGATGAAGGTAGCTACCAGTTGACAGAACCTGGTAAGTGATCAAACTGAGGACTGAAGGAAAAATATAAGAGTCAAAAAGGAACTTGGCTGAGTATGTAGCTCAGTCATAGAGTAAGTACTATCATGTGTAAGGCTTTGGGTTCAATCCCCACTATTGGATGGGGGGAACAACAACACAATAGCCTCCCAGGCTGGTCTGTCTTAGTCTATTTGGCCCATTAATGTCAGACTAACTCTTAAAATAAGGCTCAAAAACTCACTTGACCCAAGGAGTTCAGGGACCATCTAGGCAACCCAGTGAAACCCTGTCTCCTAAAACAATAACAAAAACCTCTCATGATGGCTGTCGCTTACTGAATCAAGTCCAAACTCTCCAGCTCAGCTCCCAGAGTTGGAGCACTGTGCAGTCTGTTCCCATCCCTTCAACCCACTCAACCTCACCTCTCAATACTTCCTGCTGGACATCTCTACTCCAGTGTCTACTGTCTTATCCCCAACCTCAATGTTTTCTCAACCTTGACCAGTGTAGACTGACCTCAGGTTTTGTTTATTTTAACTTGTATCATAATATCCTATGTCTGCATGTTACCCCTAACAGATTATTTGCTTTTTAAAAGCAGAAATTATGCCTTTGACTTTTGTATCCTCCATACCACTGGATACAAAACTGTTAGGTAAACAATAGACACTCTAATGCCTATGTCATTATCATACGAAACACACAGATGATTCTTGTATGGGACAAACACAAGAAGGGAACATGAAAAAACACTATATGCTAAATGAAAACAAATTTATGAATTTATTTTCTTTATTGCTGTTATCTTTTTTTTTAGATGGTGGTAGTAGGGATTGAATCCAAAGGTGCTTTACCACTGAGCTACACTCCCAGCCCTTTTTTGTAATTTTGGAACAGGGTTTCACCAAATTGTATTTCTGAGGTTGGCTTCAAATTTGTGATCCTTCTACCTTAGCCTCCCAAGTTGCTGTGCTTACAGGTGTACAACACTGTACCAGATTCATTTTTTAACAAAAGTAGTATTAAAAAGTCTTAATACAATTATAGGTTAGATTTAAAAAACAACTTACGGGCTGGAGTGGTGGTTCAGTGGTTTGGGCATTTGCCTGGCATGCATGAGGACCCATGTTCAAACCCCAGCACCACACACACAACTAAAGTGTCAGAGAAACAAAGGCCAGATGAAAAAATAAAATTGATTCTCTCTGAAAAAAATAAAGATGAAATAACTTTAAAATAAACCTGTTATTTAAGCATCTTACTGAATATATCAACTTTTGAATATACCAAAATTTAGCCATGATTATATGGCTACTTAGCAAATGTCAGATAACTCCCAGAGGAAAACAACCAAAATATCCTTTTATACTCATCACTGCAGAGTCATTTGGGGCTATTGGTCATTATAAAATATACATGTATTCAGAATAATCCATTTTGTTACTGACAGACAGTAAAAAGGACAATTTTCAAGAGTATTTTACAAATGAAACCACAATTTTTTGTTTAATACAATTCTGTCACAAACAACGGATTGTTTTTTAAAACCCCAACTTGGACTGGAGAGGTGGTTCAGTGGTACAGCTATTGCCTGGCATGAGCAAGTACCGGGGTTCAAACCCCAGCAACCACATAAACAACCAGGAGGAGGAAAAATAAAAACCAGATTAAAAAAATAAAATTAACTCCTCTCATTAAAAAAGAAAATTAAATTAAAAGAAAAAAAAACCTAACTTATTTCCTGGAGGAGAACTGAAGATTTGTCTATTATCTTAGTGAGAAATAGCAGCCATAAATCCCCATGAACTTCCTTAAGCCACAACAACTGTGAAGTGGTCTAATATGAAGGTCACCTAAACCAGTCTAAAAAATGACAAAATGAACCACCGACATTAGCTGAAGGAGAGAATAGAGAAAATACCTTGTGTCTTTCTCTTTTCTAGATCTTTAAATTAGAAGAATGTTAACTGAAAAATCTAGTGTAATAGTCTGACTATAGGGAACTTTAATGCCATCATGACAAAAGCATTAAACGTAAGTAACCAGCTTTTCCTGAGTATGAAGGAAAAAACTAAATGCCATGAGGACATTAACCAATAACATAAATAAAAATTAGACACACTTCTGGAACCAGCTAGGTTTAAATTTAAATAGATGAACTATATCGATCTGCTACTCCTGAAAATATATACATACCAAGAGGTTAAGATTAAGATACACTAAAGCATCACAAACACTAATATCTATAAACCAGTACCAAGGAATCAGTAAAAAACGAGGAAGGGCTGAGTAGAAATAAATTATCATGGACCACCACCAAATTGGTTCAAAATCTGCTATTACCCAATTCCTGGTTTGAACTCATTAAGAAGTTCTGGAGGAATTTGAATTATAGCTATATAAATATGGAGGTCAAATGATCTTGGGGAAAAGACCTCCTTCTGTCCCAGAGAACAAGGATTAATTTGGTCTGAGAAATACCAGGACTTTTCTTTCATGGTAATCAAAACAGAAGCAACCTTAATCTGAAGCATTCACCTACTCAGTCACAGATATACCTTTTGCTTCTCTTTACTATCAATATTAAGTAAAGCAGGGTTTATTTGCTTTTGAGAATTATAAGAGAAATAAAGTTGTTTTAAGTTAAAAAAAAAAAGTTAAGAGTGCTCCAGTATTTTAACAATCCCCCTTCCCATTTAATAATTAAGGGTAGTCAAAACAAAAACAAGTACCCTAAAAGCCACCAGAAGTTCTGAATCTAGGAAATGCACGTTCAATAAAATATTTATAATGGCAACAGTGAAATTATTATAGAAGGAAGTCACTTTTTACTACAAAGAATAATAAATGCTCAACTAATAATTCTTTCATTAAAAAGTGTCTGATGGGAGCTGGCAATTGTGGCACTTGCCCTGTATGCACAAGAACACAGGTTCAGGCCCCAGCACCCACGTACATACACTGCTGAGTGTCAGAGCAATGAAAGCCACATGGGAAACTCAATAAAAATTGATTTTCTCTCTCTCTCACTGTCCTTCTCTCTTTAAAAAAAAGTGTCTGATGGGGGCTGGAGTGGTGGCTCAGAGGTTATGATACTTGCAGCCCTTGCCTGGCATGTGCAAGGATGTGGGTTCAAACCCCAGCACTACATACACAACAAAGTGTTGGAGCAATGAAGGTCACATGAAGAACTAAATAAAACTAATTCTCTCTTTCACTGTCCCTCTCTCCTTAAAAAAAAAAAAAAAAAAAAGTACCTGATGCTGGATATAAAAAAATGAAGCCCAGGGGCTGGAGCAGTGGCTCAGCGGTTATGGCACTTGCCTGGCATGCTTGAGGACGTGAGTTCAAACACCAGCACCACGCACACAACAAAGTGTTGGAGCAACGAAAACCAAATAAAAAACTAAATAAAACTGATTCTTTCTGTACCACTGACCCTCATTCTCTTAAAAATAAATTAATGAAACAACAAAAAAATGAAGCCCAAACAGATCTTTTTCAAGTAAATGGGAAAAGTGGGGAAACAGCACAGGCACTGGAGGCATACTCCAACAAGTACTATGACACTGTTCGTTCCCAGATAAGCTTTTTTTTTTTTTTTTAAAGAGAGAAGGACAGTGAGAGAGAGAGAGAGAGAATCAATTTGCTTTTTCATGTGACTTTCATTGCTCTGACACTTTGTTGCCTCGTGCATCCCAGGCAAGCGTGTAACTGCTGAGCCACTGCTCCAGCCTCACCCCCCCATAAGCTTTGAATTCTACACAGGAGAGCTGTGGATGTATTCAGTGGTAGAGCACTTGCCTAGATAGCAGGCACAAGGCCCTGGGTTCCAATTCACAGATAACACCAATAATGACAACAAAAAGGATGAATTTCACATAGGACTTATTAGTTCTTGTAGAGTTCCTTGTCTGGCACACAGAAAAAAATAGCAGCTGTTATACAGTGCTGATAACGGGGTTAACATACTTCTCCCAACCCTGACACACAGGACCTCTTTAGGATGCTTGAAGGAGAGGGATTCAGAAGAACTGCTAAAGCTGGGTTAAAAGAATGAGATGGATCTTACCAAGTGAACTCGTACAGAAAAGCATTCCAGCAGATGTAACAGTATATGACAAGAACATATATATTCATGTATGGAATTAGACAAATTTTGTGCAGAAGAAATTCAAAGTAATCAAAGGGAACTGCACTAAACCATCTCAAATTTACTACTATGATCTAGTTTTTGAGGCCATGTTCTAGCCCTTCATTATTTCACTTACTGAACATTTATACACAAAACAGAAGACAGTGCTTTTCTGGAAGTCAAGAGTGGTACCACAGTCCTAACTATAAGTTGGTTACTGAGCATACATGCCCCTCTTTGCTCTATACAGACCAAATGACACTTTGGCCCGCACAGAGCATCCTAAGCCTTGCTTCTCTTTGTTCTCCCAAAGTTATGATAGGGACCACCAGACCCCTCCCTCACCCCACTCCAGACCAACACCCCTGAAAGTAGTTCAGTTATGCCATTTTTGGAGCAATCCTACAGTCTTTCATCACTTAGAAAATGAGAAAAGTTGAGAATCTATGGCAAGTCTATTATCTTGAATAAATAACATTATATAACAGGAAGAAACTACACATGCACAATGTGGTATTTACACAATACCTAGCAGGTGTTTCTATGGATTTTTTTTTTTTTGCATATAAAGTAACAACATGATACCCATATATTCCTTTTTTTAATGAAGTAATATAATATATATAGATTCTGAAAATTAGATTTACCCCAAGAGCCCCCCCCAATTACCCACCCTTATCCCTCCCCTCTCTTCCCAAAACATCTCTAAAAATGTGTTAGGTTGTATGACATTACACCTTATCCAGATTTAAAACATGACACTAGACCTCCTTTCTCAATGGCCGGGTCTAGCTCCAGCCTCCACAGATGAGTGAAGATATTTGACCCTTGCTTGGTTCTCTGGGTTATGCTGATTTCACGCAGCATAATTTCTATGGATTTTTTTGAGCAGACACTACTTGAGCACGGGTTCTCAAATCTAGTTTATATCAAAATTATCTAGTGAGCTTTAAAAAACAGATCTGGGGGTCTGGAGTGGTGGCTCAGTGGCTGCAGTGCTTGCCTGTCATACATAACGATGCCGGTTTGAACCCTAGCACCATATATACATGAAGTATTGGAACAACGAATGCCACAAGAAATACTAAATAAAATTGATTCTCTCTCTTACTATCCCTCTTTCTTAAAAAACAAAACAAAAAACAGGCGCAGTGGTACATGCCTGTAATCCCAGTGACTTGCGAGGCTGAAGCAGGCAGTAGGTTCACAAGTTCAAAAGCTGGCCTCAGTAACTTAGCAAGGCCCTGAGTAACTTTAAAACTTTTTTTTTTAAAGAGAGAGTGACAGTTTGAGAGAGAGAGAGAAACAATTTTTATTTAGTTTTTAATGTGGTTTTCGTTGCTCCAAAACGTCACTGTGTCCGTGGTGCTGGGGTTTTGAACTCGAATACTCATGCATGCCGGGCAAGAGCCGTAAACACTGAGCCACCGCTCCAGCCCAGCCCTGAGCAGCTTAATGAAACTCTGTCACAAAAAATAAATAAATAATAAAAAAGGCTAGGGTCGTAACTCAGTGGTTAAGTACCCCTGGTTTCAATCATCAGAACAAAAAAAAAAACAAAACAAAACAAAACAAAAAAAAAGGACCTCAGAGATTCTGATCCAGAAGATTTGGAGCAAGGGAGATCTTATTTCAAAAGATCTCCAGTTGATTATCATATATAATTTCTGTTGACCATGGTCTGGAAGTGATTGATCTAGAATATACTATATACTAAAATATACAACTTCCAAACTTACTAAATATACACTCTAAATATAGGTACATGTAGTTTCTAATGTGAGAATTTTTTATTCTTTAGATAAAATCTACAATGCATATCTCACAATTAGCTATGATTCCAACATAAAGTAATGGCTGTATGAATCAATAAGTAGGTTCTGAAGTTTCTCCTTTTTTTTGGGAGCCACCAATATTAAATGATCTCTTTAGGTGGTAAGACACGATAAAAGTGAACTCCCCTTCTCCCAATAAGAGAGACAGAATGATATATACACATGATGGGTTAACTTCAAAGTTTTGCAATGTATCTCACTGACCATGTGGCCACTGCTCCACCGTTTCTATAACCCAAACACAGTCACAAAGGCTACTTAATAGAAAAAAAGATCATTTGTATTTCGTAAAAGGGATTTCCTATAAGGGTAACATTAAATGTTAACAACATATATACCTTTACAAAACAGCATACATGCATACCTTTACCAAACAGCATAATGTGAGGGCTAGAGTGGAGTGGCTCAGGAACTATTGTGCTTGCCTGGCATGTGTGAGGATTCAGGTTCAAACCCCAGCACCATATACAAAATGAAGTGTCAGAGCAGCGAAAGCCACATGAAAAACTAAATAAAATCGATTCTCTCTTTAAGAAAAAAAAAAAATAGCAAAGTGGTAAAAATAAATAGCAACGTAAAATCTTTGACAAAGTTCAAGATACTGTTAGCAGGGCCAGGCATGGTGGCACACGCCTGTAATCCCAGTGGCTTAGAAGGCTCAGGCAGGAAGATTCCAAGTTCTAAGTCATCCTCAGCAACTCAGCAAGGTCCTAAGTAATTAGACCCTGTCTCAAAATGGAAAACAAAAAGGGCTGGCGATGTGGCTCAATGTTGGGTTCAATCTCTACTCCCCAAAAAATTAAATAAATAAATAAAAAATCTAAATTCTCAACGAATAAATAGTAAAGTAGTATAAAATATAGATAATAAAGCATTACTAGATAGAAAAAAAATCTGAAAAACACAAGAGCTACATGTATAGCCCACAGTACATGCTGGAGTTAACAACAAAGAAACAAAATGTTACTCTGAACTAATAGCCGACTATTAAAACAAATTTATCAACTTGATTACTTCTTAAGAATATGGAACCAAGCCTGGCAAAATGGTCCAGGCCACAATCCTAGCAACTTGGGAGGCTAAGGCGAGAGGATCACAGGTTCAAAATCAGCCTCAGCAACATAGTGAGGCCCTAAGCAACTTGGTGAGACTCTGTCTCAAAAATTAAAAAAAAAAAAGGCTGGATATGGGGCTCAGTGGTTAAGCACCCCATAGGTTCAATCACTGGTACCAAATACATACATACATACATACCCAGAAGATACAACAAGGAGAAGGGAAGAAACAAAGACCTAAAGACCTTGTTTGACAAGGAGACAGAATGAAAGGACTATTCCAAAGAGACTCTAAGAATCACTATTTTATAGCCACAACATGTACTTACAATTTAAAAAAATCTAAAAATGGAAAGTTATAAGATATTAATAAAAGGGGCTGGAGCAGTGGCTAAGTGGTTGGAGTGCTTTCCTGGCATGTGCAAGGATCTGGTTCAAGCCCCAGCACCACATACACACAGCTAAGTGTCAGAGAAACAAAGGCCAGGCCACATTAAAAAACAAATAAAATTGGGCTAGAGCAGTAGCTCAGGGGTTACAGTGCTTGCCTGGCATGCTCGAGTTCAAACCCCAACACCCTGTACAAAACAGTCTCGGAGCAATGAAATCCAATAAAAAACTAAATAAAATTGTTTCTCTCTTATTAAAATAAATAAATAAAACTGATTCTCCCTCTCTCCATCTTTAAAAAAAAAGAGACAAAGAAAAAGATAAAAGAAAAAAAAAAGGATATCAATAAAAAAGAAACACAAGAAAGACTAAAAAAAATAATTGAGCCAGACGCAGTGGCACATGCCTGCAATCCCAGTGATCTATGAGGCTGGGCATGAGGATCCCAAGTGGAGGCCAGCCTAAACAACTTAGTAAGTCCTGTCTCAAAATAAAAATAATTTTTAAAAAAGCCCAGGGGTGGGGCCTGGAGTGGTCGCTCAGCAATTGGAGCACTTGTCTGGCAACGAATGAGGACCCGGGTTCAAACCCCAGCACCACATACACTACAAGTGTTGGAGAAACAAAAACTAGATGAATAAATAAAATTCATTCTATTCTCTCTTTCCAAAAATAAATAAATAGATTAGATAGATAGAAAAAGTGAGCCTGGGGGTGAGGGGCTGGAGTGTTGGCTCAGTGGTTGGAGCACTTGCCTGGCATTCGAGAGGACCAGGGTTCAAACCCCAGTACCACATACACAGCTGGGTGTCCAAAGCAAAGGCCAGATGAAAAAATAAATAAAAATGATTCTTTCTCTTACTCTCTCTCCCTATTTATAAAAAACAAACAAATAGGCTGAAGCAAGTAGCTCAGCTCAGCAGTCATGGCAAGCATGAGGACATGGATTCAAACCCCAACACCTTGTATACAACAAAGTATCGGGGCCAACAAAAGCCACATGAAAAACTAAATAAAACTGATTCTCTCTTTCTCTTGCATCCCTCTCTCTTTAAAAAACAAACAAACAAACACCTGGGCGTGTAGGTCAGTTAAGCGCTCCTGGGTTCAATCCTTCCCGCAAAAAAAATAAAAAATAAAAGATAAAAATAGAGAGAGAATAAATAAAAAGGCATAAGTACTCATCCAATACCCATGACCGGAGCTGGAGCGGTGGCTCAGAGGTTTCGGCGCTTGCCTGGCAAGCACGAGGACCCGGGTTCAAACCCCAGCGCCACGTACACAACTAAGTCCTGGAGCAACTAAGGCCATGTGAATAACTAAATAAAGTTGTTTCTCTCTTTATCTCTCTCACTGTCCCTCTCTCTTTAAAAAAAAAAAAAAAAAAAAAAAAATACCCATGACCATGGATAAATCCCCTCGCCCCTTATTTTTCTTACCTGAAAAATGACGGTACTAAGATCTCTTAAATTTTCTTTTGGTTTTAATGTTCTACACTTTTTTTTTTAAAGATTGTGAATAAGATTACCTTATAGGTAAGAAGGGAACCAGTACTTCCACTTGACAACGTAAAAAAATAAAAACAGAAAACAAGTGGAGCATAATAGAACACACCTATAATCATAACTACTCAGAAGTCAAAGACAGGATTACAAGTTTGAAGACAGTCTCAGCAACAACTTAGCAATGCCTCCAAAATAAAAGGGGCTGGGCACACAGGTTGGTGACAGAGCGCCCCTGGGTTGAATTGTCATTACTGTTATAAAAAAGAAATTTCAAAAAAAAAGGTAATTTTAACAGTTGCACATGGTGAGGTTGTACATAAGCATGGAGCAAACGCTGATTCTCTGATTTGTGCACTCTTTGTAACTCAGAATTAAGCAGAAGTCTCCAAAACCTAGTTAGATGATGGCTAATGAACATTGCTGTACTGAACAGAACACCTGCAGACCAGAAAATTCAAAGAATCTGTCAGGCCAAAATGCCACACCATAAGATACAACCTGCCAGACTGGCTCTTCTCTCCATTATAAGAGATTTTGATTTGATTTTGTTTTGTTTTGTAGCAATTAAGGATCCAAAGCACAGCCTAGAACAAGCTAGGAAACTGCTCTACTGAGCTGTATCCCCAGCTCTTAGGACAGGTTTTAAACTAGAAAAGCTGCTCTAATGTCAATAATTAATCACTATATGACCTTTCTCCATCTCCACTGCCACTGAGTGATCAAAATACCCACTCTTGGGGTTGAAGCAGTGACTCACAGTTAAGGCACTTGCTTGGCATGCACGAGGACGTGGGTTTAAATCCCAGCACCTCATATATAATGAAGTGTCAGAGCAACAAAAGCCACATGAAAAATTAAAAACTGATTCTCACTGTTCCCCTCTAAAAAAAAAAAAAAAAAAAAAAAAAGATATCTGGTCTGTTCTTCAAAAACCTTCCCCAACCTAGGACATTTGAGGACTCTTTCTTCTTATTTGGGAAGCTATGTTTATCATCTACTTCTTCCAAAGTAAGGACTAGGGAATTTAAGAGTGAAAAATTGTATACTACCTATAGCTATGTACTTAATAGGTTAATCTACATAGCCATTAGCTAAGATGTACACCTACCTAGAAAGTGACTAAGCCCATGAACATCTTCTACTGAGAACCCAGTTTCTAGCAGGATGTGAGCTGGGGATATAACTCAATGATGGAGTGCTTGCCTTGCATTCATGAGGTCCTGGGTTCAATCCCCAGCAGCAGGGGGGAAAAAAGAATAAAGGAAAAAAGATCCCTAGTTGTATGGTATAGCAACACACACCTGTAATCCCAGCGACTTAGGAGGCTAAGGCAGGAGGACCTCAAGTTTGAAGCTAGGTTCAGCAACTTAATGAGCCCCTATCTCAAAATAAAAAGTTTAAGGAAAGTACTGGGGACGTAGCTCAGAGGCAGGTGCCACTGGGTTCAATCCCCAGTACCTAAAATGGAAAGAAAAAAAAAAAGGTTTCTAGAGTCTACAGGTGTAGCTCAGTGGTAGAGTGCCTGCTTAGGATGCAGGAGGCCCTCAGTTCCATCCCCAAATGCTGGCAGGGGTTGGGGGTAGGGGTGGGAATCTATGCATTCAAATTACCATTAACTTAGCTCTCAAAGTCAATTTCTTCTTCCTCCTCTTCTTTTTTTTTTTTGTACTGGGGATTGAACCCTGAGGCACTTTACCACTGAGCCACATCTCCAGCCCATTTTATTTTTTTGAGATAGGGTTTCACTAAATTGTTTAGGGCCTTATTTAGTTGCTGAGGTTGGCCTTGAACTTGTGTCCTCCAGCCTCAGGCTCCCAAATTGATGGGATTACAGGCCTAGCTTACTATGATTTTTAGAAATAATGTGACCAATGACAAATAGAAAGAGATGAATTAGTAGAGGTAAAAATCCAGGGCCAGTAACAAAGGACTGCTATCCCCAAATGAAAAGGTTAGAAAATTGTTAGGTTAGAAATATACACATGCCACTTAATATCCGACCACAAAACACCTATTAATTTGAAGTAATATAGGATATCTAACAGGGAAAATGTTTATAACATATAACATGAAAAATATTTACAAATTATGATACAGAATAGGATTCCAACTTAGTTAAAAAAAAAAAAAAACAACCTAAAGCCATGCACTGGGATAGATATATCTATAATTCAATTACTTGGGAGGCTGAGGCAGGACAGGAAGATCTCAAATTCAAGGCTAGTCTGGAGCAACTTAGTAGGGCTCTATCTCAAAAATAAAATTTAAAAAAGGCTGTGGGGATGGGGTATAGCTAAGTGATAGAGTACTTGCCTAGCAAGTACTGGTTCAATCCCCAGCACTAAAAGAAAAAGAAAATAAACAACCCACCAATAATTCTACTCAGTTCAGCATTACATCTGCTGAACCAATACAATGGCTTCCTAGTTTCCCTGCTTCCCTTTGTCTATCCTTTCCACCCATTCTGTTTCTAAAACATAAATCCATTATCAGCAAGGCAACTTCCCCTCTGAAACCTTTGCTGAAAACTCAGGTTTTCTTGTGGTGTAGGGTCCTTCAGGGCTCAATTAAAACATCTATGTCTAGATTCAGATACTGTTCCAATCACAATAACTGTTTCTAGTACCCAGAAAATTCTAAGTCTCTTTTTTTGGGAGGTGAAGTGAGGAACCAAGGGGCACTTAGACTTTTTGCCATTTTTTTTTTAAGGGAGAGAGTGAGAAAGAATCAATTTTATTTATTTTTTTCATCTGGCCTGTTTCTCAGAAATTTAATTGTGTACGTGGTGCTAGAGATTGAACCCGGGTCCTAGCACATGCCAATCAAATGCTCTAAGTGCTGAGACACTGCTTCAGCCCCTACTTTCTATTTTTTTATTTTGAGACAGGTCCTCGCTAAATTGCTTAGCGCCTCCCTCAGTTGTTGAGGCTGGCTTTGAGCTTGCAAACCTCCTGCCTCAGTCTCCCAAGCTGCTAGGATTACAGGCTTATGCCACTTATGGCTGGCTTATCACCGACACTATTTTTTTTTTTTTTAAGATAGAGTCAATTTTATTTATTTTTAGCCTGGTTTTTGTTTCTCCAACACTGAGTTGTGTACATGGTTCTGGTGTTCAAACCTGGGTTCTCGTGCAAGCCAGGCAAACACTCTACCACTGAGCTACTTTTCCAGCCTTATTACCAACAATTTTTATTCTGAGACAGGGTCTTACCAAATTACTGAGGCTGGTTTTAAACTTGTGATCCTCTGTCTCAGCCTTAAAAAACTGCTAGTATTACAGGTATGTGCCATGGCGTCCAGCCTAGGCCTTTCTTATTGTTTTGCCTTTGGGCCTTTGTATCTGCCATTCCTTTTTTTTTTTTTTTTAAGACAGAAGGACAGTGAGAGAGAGAGACAGAGAATCAATTTTTATTTAGTTTTTCACATGGCTTTCATTCCTCTCACACTTAGTTCTGTACGTGGGTGCTGGGGTTTGAACCCATGTACTTGTGCATGCTGGGAAAGCGCAATAACCGCCGGGCAAGCGCCATAACCTCTGAGCCACCACTCCAGGCCATTTTTTTTTTTTTAAAGAGAGAGAATAGGAGACAATGAGAGAGAGAAAGAGAGAATCAATTTTATTTATTTTTTCATCTGGCCTTTGTTTCTCTGACACTTAGTTGTGTATGTTGTGCTGCAGTTTGAACCTTGTCCTTGCTCATGCCAGGCAAGGCTCTGACTGCTGAGCCACCATTCCAACCTCCCATTCATTCCCTCTTCTAAAGCAATTCAACTTCTATGAATTTACTCTATGGATACACTAGTACATGTGCCTAA
This sequence comes from Aplodontia rufa, assembly GCA_004027875.1. NCBI lineage: Eukaryota > Metazoa > Chordata > Mammalia > Rodentia > Aplodontiidae > Aplodontia > Aplodontia rufa. The sequence goes on from PVKS010000890.1 coordinate 127,580, forward strand.
AGATCTGAAATTGCATTTCTCCTTTCTCAGCTTCCCAAACACTGGGATTTCAAGTGTGCTCCACTGTACCTGGCAGTATGTTGTGTTTTTAAATAAAGATATGTAAAACACAGAATTTTGTCTGAAAAACACATGTAAAAATTGGCAACATGTATACAAATATATACTTTTCTTTTTGGTGGTGGCATTGGGGATTGAGCCCAGAGCTTCAGACATACTAGGCAAGCACTCAACCACTAAGTTACATCCCTAGCCTTTTCATATTATTTGGAGACAGGGTCTTGATAAGTTGCCCAATCTAGGCTCAAATTCACAATTTTCCCTCCTCAACCTCCTAAGTAGCTGTGATTACAGATGCACCACCACAGCTGATAAAAAAAAAAATCGCCTCTGGAAAAAAAATGAGGAATAAGATGGGAGAAAAGTGTTAACTTTTCATTATTATTATTTTGTTCTGTTTGAACTACTACTGTGGCAGTGCTGGGTGCAATGGTACACACCAGTAATCCCAACTACCTGGGAAGCTAAGGTAGGAGAATTAAGTTGGAGGCTACCCTCTGCACCTTAGCAAGATCCTATCTTAAAATAAAAAATAAAAAGGGCTATGGATATGGCTCAATCCTCAGCACCTTAAAATAAAAAAGAGAGTTACAGAAAATTTGCCCAACACAAATTTTTTAATTGTATTATATATACATGCATATTAACAAAAATCACAGAATAATGGCCCTACGTTAACACAAACTATTCATAGTGTTTTCTTCTAAGGAAGGAAAGTAAAAGATTCTCTGGGTTCTAACATAATCCCCTAATTATCAGACTCTCCTTAAAAATGAAACTAAGGGGCTGGAGCAGTGGCTCAGCAGTTAAACTTGACACTTACCTGGCATGTGTGAGGACCTGGGTTTGAACCCCAGCACCACATATACAACTAAGTGTTGGTGAAGTAAAGGCCAGATGAAAAAAGTAAATAGAATTCTTTCTTTTTCTCTCTTTCTCTCACTCTGTCCCTCTCTCTTAAAACAAAAAAAGAAAGAAAAAGAAACTAAAAATCATTTGAGTGATATTTTAAAAGTTTAAGACCAGGGGCTGGAGTGGCGGCTCAGCAGTTACAGCACTTGCCTGGCATGCGTATCTACGGGACTTCAAACCCCAGCACCATGTACAAACAAAGTGTCTGCAACGAAAGCCATATGAAAAACTAAATAAAAATTGATTCTTTCTTTCTCTCTGTCCCTCTTTAAAAAAAAAAAAAAGCTTCAGACCAAATTTAAGGGCTGGAGCAGTGTGGCTCAGCAGTACAGCACTTGCCTGGCATGCATGAGGACACAAGTTTAAACCCCAGTACCACATACACTACTGTCAGGAAAAAAAATATAAAAACTAGTGAAAAAAATAAATAAAAATTGGTTCTCTCTTTCTCTCACTCTCTTTAGGGGGGGAAAAAAAAGACCAAATTTAAGCAAGAAAAATTGAGACATCAGCCTCAGCAACACCAATTCCCCCAAATACTTAGCCTGATGTCCAGCTGCCAGGCTCTTTTCCTGCCTGCACTTTGGCAAGTGTGCTAGCCGGGCTCTTAACTCTACTCAAGAAGTCTGGATATTACTGTTCAAGTAAACTAGGTTATTTGGACAAGTAAACTCCTTCTGTCATTATATTGCATTAACCAGAGTGCCATTCCTATTGTACTGAGTTTTTCTCTTTAAAAATTATACAACAGTCGGGTGTAGTAGCACATGCCTATAATCCGGATAGCCTAGGAGCTGAGGCAGGAGGATCACAAGTTCAAAGCCTCAACCAGGCTCAGCAACATAGCAAGGCCCTAAGTAACTTAATGAGACCCTGTCTCAAAATAAAAAAATTTAAAAATGGGTTGGGGATGTGGCTCAGTGGTTAAGGGACACTGGGCTCAATCAATCCTTGGTACTAAAAACAACCCCCCCCCAAAAAAAACCCTAACAACATATACATGCATATACACACACACACACACCCATAGGTGATGAGAAAATTTAGATAAGAACATAAACCTACTCAATTTTATAGAAACATCACATTTTATATAAATACCAGAAACATATTTAACCTCATATGAGATCATTCCTTACAGTTTGATAATCTGCTTTGTGTAGCATGTCTCAAATATCTTTCCATTTCAATATATTTTATAAATAACATAATGATTATGACATAATCAGTTGCCTGTTGCTAAATACTGTTATTGCCAAATTTTGGTAACTGTGCTTTTTCTAATTTAAGGGGAAAAAACTTACCAGCATTATAAAATAACTACATGGTACTAAGGATTGAACTTGGTGGCACTATGCCACTGAGCTACAGCTCCAAGAGTCTTGAAATTTTCTATTTTAAGACAAGGTTTTTGGGCTGGAGTAGTGGCTCAGCGGTTACAGTGCATGCCTGGCATACGCAAGGATAGGATGCAAGTTCGAACCCCAACACCACACACCCAACAAAGTGTCAAAGCAATGAAAACCACATGAAAAACTAAATAAAACTGATTCTTTCTCTCATTGTCCCTCTCTCTCTCTCAAAAACAAAACAAAACAAAACAAAACAAAACAAAACAAAAAAAAGAACTCACAAACTTTTACTAAGCTGCCAAGGCTGGCCTCAAACTTTGGATCCTCCTGCCTTAGCCTCTGGCGTAGCTAGGATTCTAAGTATGTGACACCAACTGGCTTAGAAAATGTAATTCTTAAGTGTCACTTACACTAAGAATAATACATCAGTAGCAATACTTAGTAATTATAAAACACAAAACAGTTAAGAAAAGCTGATTTTGAAGAAGTCTTAATTATGCTCAAGTTAAATACATTTGTTTCTAAAATTATTGTGTAAAATTTATAGTTTTAGACCGGATTTTGATTGTTTTTTCATTTTTTCAATATTATAATCCTTTTATCACTGGATTGAAGTAACAAGATATCTAACAGCAATTGTGACTTGGTCCAATTACCCAAAACTGCCTATCAATCATCTTCTGCATGTGAAGCATGTGTAGGAATATATATGCAAGCAAGCAAGCAAGCAAACAAACACCATTTAATACAACCTAACTTCTACGTTCTACATAGAATGCTACTAGGACAAGGTAATATTTAATAGCTCAAAAGCACTGCTTCTTAAATGATTCCACTATGATACCTGAATAAACAGTACTTCCCAACCCAGGCACTCATGCCTCATTTTGTTGAAAATCTGTGTTATCAAAGACCATCACATGGCTTGCAATTTGCTCCAAAAATGTGTATTTGTTTAAACATAGCAATAGTTTTAATTACTTACCAGTTAAATTATTTAACTCACTGCCCTCTTAATTAGCACAACTGAAGCTCCAAGAAGATGGGTCATGTTTATCTTGTGGCTTCAAGTACCCCGGAATCACACCACCTTGTACCCTGAGAGTATTTATATTCCAGTTTGAGAAACAGGAATCTTGACAATAAAAGCTAGCCATAACACTAGTGATCAACATGTTCCTATAATCCCATTTCCCAAATTCTTAGGGATAGATTTCTCAACAGTTCTTCAAATCATGTTTTTTTTCTTCTCTCCCTCTTTTCAGCAGCTTATTAGCATGTGCTCTATATTAACATTCTTAAAAAAAGAAAAAAAAAAAACTATAGGGCATAAGTTTATTTCTGGAAGGACAGACTCCTACCACACAGACCTTGTTCTTTCCATGAAGCAAGATGCCCATTTGGAAAACAGAGGCTTGAAAGCTAGTAGAGCTTTCGTTCCTATTCCCTTCCTCCTTTGCACACAGCTTATAAAAACATTTTAGGAGTCACCTGAATGATTAATATAAACATTTAATTTTAGTATTTGTAATTTCCACCTCTGTACTCCTTTTTGCCATTACACAAATGTAGTTAAATTATTTTCACATTTTTCTAAGGGTAAAAAATATGTACTTTCTGATAGCTGAAAGAGATAATTTTTTACCACCACCAGAACCCTACTTTATTTAGAAATCCTAAAACACAGCAGACCCCCACATTAATGAGAGGTTTGTTCCAAGTTTCCTATAATGCCCATATATTTTGTAGCAGAAATTATAACCTAAAGTAAATTGATAATGACTGTCACACACTGATGCAAACAAAGGCCATCAATTAGGCTAACTCAAATTAATTAAGATGATCTTTATCTAGGATACCAGCTTCCCCAGGAACAGGATTCCATCTGTTCTTCATCAAAATTATAAACTGCCAAAGGCCTTGGACTTTTTGGATCATTTGCCAATAGTCAAAATATACACTCCAAGGATTTCTACAGGAAAACAGTTATGATTTCCTGTGTATTTGCTCAGAAGGATATTTAATCCTTTATATACATTCTTATTAAACTCGAGAATAGCCTGTGAGATTGCTGTTGTTATTCTCTTCCAAATGAGGATGTAAGAGCAGATGGATTAAAAAACTTGACCTGAGTCACCTAGTTACTATGTGGTGATGCAGAGTTTCAAATCCAGGACCCTGATTGCTCTCAATCACTCAATGCTCTGCATCTCCTATGCCCATGATTCACCCAGCAAAATTTCTAGCCCTCAAAGGATTACATTAGTCCCATTTTTTAAGAGCAAGAACTGGAAAGAGCTTTACCTCTCCGTGGCTGCAAAGTCAATTTGAGGAGGGAAAACAGAATCCAGCTCAAGCCCTTGGTCTGCAATCTCTCCACTAGTGCATCTTGTTCTTTGGCTCCAGGTCTGTGATCATTCTAAAAAAGCAGAAACCATTTTATTAAACACTTAATTCATACAAATACACATATAATATGAAAAATGAGGGCAAACTGAAGACTGATTAAAATTGGGGGAAAACCCCCAATAAATTATAATATGTAACGTCACTAACTGAGCCATTCCATAAATGTCTATCAGGCCAGTTGAGTACTCTCAAGGGGTAGACACAGTAGGACATTTGTAATCCCAGTGACTCAGGGGGCTGAGGCAGGAGGATGCAAGTTTGAGACCGGCCTCAGCAACTTAGCGAGGCCCTTTCTCAAAAAAATAAAAGCTGGGGGTGTAGCTTGGAGGTAGAATGCCACTGGATTCAATCCTCAGTACCAAACGCCACCAAAAAAAGCAAGCAAGAAAGAAGATAATACTTCATTACAATCAATGGCACAAAAAACTACCAAAAAGTCTTTAAAAAAATTTTTTTAAAGAGAGTGGGACAGAGAGAAAGAATCATTTTATTTCATTTTTCATGTGGCTTTCTTTGCTCTGAGACATGGTTGTGTATGTGATGCTGGGGTTTGAACTCACGTACTAGAACATGCCAGCAAGTGCCATAACTGCCGAGCCACCACTCCAGTCTTTAAATGTATTTTTTAATGCTAGGGATTAAAGCCAGACCCTCACGAACACTAGGCAAAACACTTGACTACTGGGCTACACCCAGTCCCAAAATTAATTCTTATAGCCATAATAATAGTCCTTTAACAATTTCCTTATCTTCAGTAAACAGTGGTCTTACTCACTGAATTAGATTATACCACAGGACCATATTTTCAGTTTAATAAGATACTACAAGGGGCCAGGCGGGGTGGCACACACCTGTAATTCCAGTAGCTTGGGAGAATGAGGCAGGAGGATTGCAGGTTCAAATTCAAACTCAGTAACTAAGTGAGACCCTAAGCAACTTGGCAAGATCCTTTCTCAAAATAAATAGGGGCTGGAGCAGTGGCCCAGCTGTTAAAGCGTGGCTGGCATGTGCAACAAAGTGTCGGAGCTATCTGACACTGTCCCTCTCAGAAAAAAAAAGCTTTTCTTTTTATAAAGGAAGAGAGGAGCACGGAAAGAGAGTATCAATTTTATTTAGTTTTTCATGTGGCTTTTGTTGCTCTGACACTTTGTTGCCTTACCAGATGCTGGGGGTTCGAACTTCACCCTTGCGTACAAAGGGACCTACCCTCTTTTAACTAAAAAAAATGGCTGAGGATGCAGCTCAGGGTTAAGTTCCCCTGGTTTAATCCCTGGAACAAAAAAAAAAAAAAAAAGATACTACAGAGGAGTAGTTTTCACTGACCCCAGAAGTAGAGCAATACTTCTTGTAGTCAAATGGAATACTTTGCTAAACTGACATTTTCTTCCACTAAATTACAAAATGAACTTGAGCTTCAAGCAAGGGTAGAATAGAACTTACCTCTACAGAAAAGAAAGAAAGAAATTCCCATGTGAAATCTAAGTACTACTTTTGAATTAAGAGCTTCTAAAGAATTTGGAATATGAGAAATCATTACGAGGAAATACTTGTCATAATTAACTAGCTCACAAAACTAACCTGATATAATACTTTCTTAGACCAAGCTAAAGAGAAGTCTCTGTTGAGAAGCAATTTATAACACAAATAGAGAATTAGTGTATTTAGTACAAGAAACACACTTGTATTGGTGTATTTGGGGGAAGTAGTGGGGATTGAACTCACGGTCTCACACATGCTAGGCAAGTGCTCTTACTGAGCCCCATCCCTCGCTGCCCCCTTTTTAATGTTTTTCTGTTTTCTGTTCTTTAATTTATACTGGGGATTGAACCCAAGGGCACTTAACCACTGAGCCACATCCCCAGCCCTTTATATGTTTTGAGACAAGGCCTTGCAAAGTTGCTGAGGCTGCCGGTCCTTTTTTTTGGACAGTCTTGCTAAAGTGCCCAGGCTGGCCTCAAATTTCTGATCCTGCCTCCATCTCCCGACTAGCTAGGATTACAGGCATGGGCACCGGCCTCTAGTTCATATATTATCAGCAACATGTTTCAAAGGGAATGGAATTTTACACCCCTGGAAATTCTAAGAGTGATCTAAATTGAGGATCACATATGGAAAAATAAATTGTTACCATTGGGATATATGTCAGTAATCAAGATGCAATGCCACATCTCTGCACTTACATACTAAATCACTGAGAAAATGCACAAAGATACTGGCAGGGAAGATAATAAGATAGCACTAGAGAAAGTTTAGGGGTGTTTTAAAAAACAAATATGGACTGGAGAGGTGGCTTAGTGGTAGAGTGCTTGTCTGGCATGCACAAAGACCCAGATTCGAACCCCAGCACAACATATACAACTGAGTGTTGGGAAAACAAAAACCAGATGAAAAAATAAAACTGACTTTTTTTTTTAAAGAGAGGGAACAGTGAAAGAGAGAGAGGATCAATTTTTTATTAAGTTTTTCATGTGTCTTTTACTGCTCCAAAGCTTCATCTTTGTGCACATGGTGCTGGGGTTCGAACTTGCATTCTTGCACATGCCAGGTAAGCGCCATAACTGCTGAGCCACTGACTGCTCCAGCCCCAAAACTGACTCTCTTGGTGGGTGGGGAGTGGCAGGACAAATCTACATACCCAACTGATACCATGGTCTCCACATTATTTGCCATTACTGTTCTTTCTAAAGTGATCTTTTTCTTTTCTGTTCTTTTTGGTACCAGGGCTTGAACCTAGGGGCATTTTACCACTAAGCTACTTCCCCAGCCCTTTTCTATTTTTTGTTTTAAGACAGGGTCTCCTTAAGTTGCTCAGAGCCTCACTAAATTGCTGAGGCTGGTCTTAAACTTATAATCCTCCTGCCTCAGCCTCTTGAGCTGCTGGGATTACAGGTATGCACCACCACACCTGGCTGTATATTCTTTTTCAAGATCTTAAATTTCGACAATTCTTTTTCAGTCTTAAATTATGACAAATTTTAGTTATCTGAAAAAGAATCTAATTTTTGACAAAATGGTAAATAAGGTAGGTAGATGGCCACGCTAGGCTTCCAATTTAAAAAAATTAAATGGAAACTATAAAATAGATGGAAGTGAGGTGGCTGTAATGCCGTAAGTACCCTGAAACAAATAATCTCTAGAGGTGACTGTGCAGCAAGCACCACTGTGCAATATTCTGCTACAGGACTCCTCCCTAGGGCCTTAGCCACAGGTGGTCTCTGCCAAGGAATTCCCCAAGCCACTCATAAATTCCAGGTTGGTGCCCTCATTTCTGAATGTCCTTCAAAACAAAATCCAAAATCCCTCAAAATTTTCTTCTTAAAGATAACTTTCACATCTCCTGTATTTTTTTATGTAGTTTGAATGGATTCCTAAATATAACATTTTTATAAGTACTCTTTTTTTTAAAGAGAGAAGGACAGTGAGAGAGAGAGAGAGAGAGAGAGAAAATCAATTTTTATTGAGTTTTTTACATGGCTTTCATTGCTCTCACACTTAGTTGTGTACATGGGTGCTGGGGTTTGAACCTGTGTACTTGCACAAGCCAGGCAAGCGCCATACCTGCTGAGCCACTGCTCCAGCCCTTATAAGTACTCTTAAATAAGCTGTATCTTCTTATGTAGGCAAACATTCTTGTAATTTTCCTCATACTACTGATTTAAATAAGTGGGTCTTTTGGGTTATCAATGTTAATTTTCTAATAAAAACAATGTATGCTCCCTGGCATTCAGGAATCTCAAAGGACAGCAAGTATTCGGACAAGGTCTAAACCATTAAAACAGCACAAATGATATATAAGACCAAGAAACTGATGACCACATATGGAAAAACCAATTCAAAAAGCAAAATATGATCTATGGAGCAGAATGACAATCTGGGAAAACAAGCTATACTTCTAGCTCAATTACAAACCTGCTGCATTTTAATTTCTTTTTTTTTTTTAAAGAGAGGTCAGGGCTGTAGAGGTGGCTCCGCAATTACAGTGCTTGCCCGACATGCGCGAGTACATGGGTTCAAACCCCAGCAACCAAGTACACAGCTAAGTGAGAGGACAGTGAGAGAGACAGAAAGAAACAACTTTAGTTTTTCACATGGCCTTCATTGCTCCAACACTTAGTTGTGTACGTGGTGCTGGGGTTCGAACCTGGGTCCTTAGCACTTGTCAGGCAAGCGCCGAAACCAGTGAGCCACCGCTCCAGCACCCCCCCTTTTTTTAAGAAAGAGGGGACAGTAAGAGAGAGAGACAGAGAGAATCAATTTTTATTTAGTTTTTCACATGGCTTTCGTTGCTCTGAGACTTAGTTGTGTACGTGGGTGCTGGGGTTTGAACCCATGTACTCGTGCAGGCCAGGCAAGCGCTGTAACCCCTGAGCCACGGCTCCAGCCCTCTGCATTTTAATTTTTAACTTCTGTGGAACTTATTTTTTAAAAAAATAAAATAAGCCACTTGTCATTCACAGTTTCAAAAGGAAAACTGAAAACACAAAAAAAGAATGCAATAAATTACACAAATGGACTATTGGATCAAAGGTGATTCTATTCCTAAGCCTGACACTCATTAACACTACTGCGTGTAGTTACTTAATGCACTTTTTTTTAGATAAGTGGGGGACCAGGAACATTTTGTAGGGTTCAAAAAAAGGGATGTTGAAATACTCACATATGGAGGCAGACCACTTTAAAGACCTGCAGACTAAGATTACATACAGTGGACCAAAAAACTTTGCACAACACTGGGGTGCTTTATTTTCCTCATAAATTTAATGTAGGTTTTTTTTCCTTTAAAAACGTCAATCCAGACTTTCTTCTCTCTTAAGGAACCCGAGCTGATCATCCACTGCTACCCTGTATTAAGATTAATAGGTACTAGCATGGGGGGGGGGGGAAGAACCTCAACAATTCAACAGAGGAAGCTTTTTAATGACCCAAAACGACTTAAGGACACAGTTAATTTAAGTATCTGACCTGTTTAACTTCTTTTCTCCTATGGGAAAATGTTGATGGGAATTTCAACTTTTCTATTTGATCTAAACTGACAGTATGAAGACTCTGCGAATGTTTACTTAATGCTGAACTCAGGGATACAGGAAGTCAGCTACTACAGAGTAGTTACATTAGGCACAGATATTTATAAACCATCTCCAGCGAGTGACCCAGGATTCAATTACAACATCAACCCTCACATTTCAGCGTATGGGCAAATTACCAGTCGAGTCAAGAATAAATTCATTCTGCCCTACTGGCACTTTAGATCAGATTGCACAATCCTGGGGGCAGAACTGCCTTGCCTAGCCCTAGAGCATCAGGTACTACATGGTGTACTAAGTTAGCATCAGGACATTGAGGGAGACAGCCCATATTCCCGAATTCAGGAGCTTGTCACGTCACTTGAGATCAAAGTGAAATCAAGTTACGGTCCCTTTGAGATCTCTGAGCGCACAAATTCAGGTTGCTATCTATCACTCCAAGTGGCTAGGAAGTCCGATCCTGGCTGGAGAAAAACTACTTGGTGCGGAACTCTCATCTTTTCCGCTCCTCGTGGGGGGCCTGTCGGGTTGGGCCAGGAGTCCTGGCGCAAGTTTGGGGGCGCAGCGGGGCCTGGCGGGGGCGGCGAGCGCGCGTCCCCCCGCCCGCTCGGGAGGCGTCGAGGCGCTAGCAGCTCAGCCAGCCTTGCAGAGGGAGCTCTCGGCAGCTCTGGGGTCCCTCTGCTCGCAGCCGCAGCAGCGCCGCCTGCGCCACTCGGCGGAGACGGAGACCAGCGGCGGTGACGCGCGGACCGGGAGCGACTGCGAGCAGCCAAGCGGCTGGGGACGCACGCAGGGCGACCGGTAGGTTCCGGGATCGGGCAAACTGGAGGATGGGCAGTTCGAGACGCGTCGGCCGGGGCCCGACACCCATACGGCACTGGAACCCGGCTGCGCGCGCGGCGGCAGAGGGTCCAGACCCTTGAGTGAAGCGGGCGCGGAAGCCGGGGCGCAGAGATCAAGTCTCGGCTGGAGCCACCCGCCGCGGGAGGGGCGGAGGGCAGAGGGCGGGCCGCGGCCGGGCGATCAGTCGGGCCAAGAACCGGCCTCGAGGGCAGAGACAAAGGAAGGAAAATGGAGTCGCCGGGCGCGCGGGCCTCTGTTGCCGCCGCCGCCCGAGGCCTAGAGGGCGGCAAGAGGAAGGCCTAGCAGGCGGGCATGGAGGGGGGGTTGGCCGAGCCGCGCCGGCGACGGGCAATGGCGGCGGCCGCGCCGCAGCAGGGACGGTAGAGGGAGACAAACACCCCCCGGCGGCGGCGCTGGCGCCGGGCTGCAGCCAGCGCCGACCGGAGCGGCCCCATCGTGACACCTAGAGGCGGCCCGCGAAACCTCCTCCACCCCGGGCCCCCTTACCTCCGCGCCACACCCCCCGCGGCGCCCGCTCCGCCGCCGCTCCACCGCTCCGGCCACCCGGCGTCCCCGGCCAGCTCCGCGCGCCCGCACCGGCTACCGCTGCCGCCGCTGCCGCCAAAGAAGCAGCTCCGCGCACGGTTTAATCGCTCCACAGGCTCGGACACAAAATGGCGGCGGCGCGGTGCAGTGCGCCTGCGTCGGCGCTGCCGGGGCCGCGGTGCTGATAAGGGAAGGGACGGGTGGGGGGGGCCGGCCGGGCGGCAAGAGGAGGGCGGGGGAGGAAAGGTGAGGGGAGGGGTTGGCGCAGGGCAGCATGGGAGGCGGCCCCGGGCGCCAACTTTCAAAAGCGGGCGCGATGGCGTCACGGGACGCGCCGCGAGTCGCGTAGTCACGCCGCACGCGCCCTCCCGCGCCCTCGCATGGTCGCGCGTGGGCTCTGCCGGCGCCGTGGCGTCCCAGCTTCTGCTGGGTGGAGCTTCCTGTGCCGAGGCCACCGCCTTGGGGCGGTCCTCTATCCCGCTCCGTTTGACCTGGTTCGGTAGCTGCTGTCTTCTGCCCGTAAAGGTTTTGGGAGTGGGTATGGCTGGAGGAAGCGCGCGCGGGGCGGGACCGTGGAGCTGAGACGGCTTCTGGACCCGGCCCCTCCCAGTCTCCGCCCCAACCGAGCTCTGATCCGCCCTCCGAGCGCTGCGCTGAGGCCCGCCACTGAGTAGAGCCCGGCAGGTCCTCGCGCGCTGTTCAGATTCAGTCCTGTGTTGCAGAGCGGATTGCTAGAAAAGCTGTCCTTGTTCAGAGGCTTCTGATGCTCTCTCAGTCCTGGCACAGGACCTCCTAAAACTGGGTGTGGGAAAGGAGAATGAGGGCCTCTTGTAGATGTCCTCAGCTCGGAGAGGCAGCGAAAAACCAGACTTAACACTTTTTACACGACTACAGCAGCAGTCGTCTTTTGCAGAAAGGACTTTCAGTATTGGCGCGGTATAATTCTGTATTTTAAAAATGTTCATATCCGCCTGAGAACTAAAGTTCCCTGTGGGCGGAGTCCCCCCCCCCCCCCCGCGCACACATACATACACCCTCAGGAGGCACCTAAGGACCCTGCTCAGGCCACAGCAGTGACATTGAGGCAGATTGCTAGGTATTCTGGTGGCTCTGGCAGGAGACCCTTCTGGTACTTACAGGAATGTGACTCATATTCCAACTCCCTTGTCTTAGACCTCAGAGATTACAGAAGCACCCAATGTCAAGGGAGTGGCTTCTCTATTCAGCTGATTGCTCCATAGTGGGCATGCTGACCTTAAATTGACAAATACGGTTTTTTCCCCTAAATGAATCAAAAACTTGTATTTTACAAAATGTAAAAATCTCCAGATTTTTAGATATTGACAATTAAATCAGGTGTTTTTAAACTTTTAAACTTAATGAGCTGTTTCAACAAGTGTGGGCTGTTCATAACCCATGATGTGGAGGAAAGAGAAGAGAAATTCCAAGACCAAGTCCTGGGGCACTCCAACATTAGAGGCTAATGGAGAAGGAGGTTGTAAGGGAACAACCAGAAAAAACAAGGAAATCTAGTGTTGTCGTGGAACTAAAGAGCAAAAATGGTAGTAAAGGAAGCATCATCTGTCCAGGGCTGCTGAGAGTTCTGGTTAACTTGGGCCAGAGACAGCTATTAAATTGGTTACCTTGGTGGTCACTAGAGAGTCATTGGTATCTTGGGCTGATTCATGTGGGTCCACCTGACTAAATGAGTGAACAGGACAGTGAAGAATTAGAGGCTTCACATGTAGGCCTTTTTATTTATTTTTAGTACCAAGGCTTGAACCCAGGGGCACTTAACCACTGAGCCACATTCCCAGCCCTTTTTTATTTTAAAACAGTCTCACTGAATTGATTAGAGCCTCACTAAGTTGCTAAGCTGATCTCAAATTTGAGATTCTCCTTCCACAGTCTCCTGAGTCACTGGGATTAGAGGCATGCATCCCCATGCCTGACTTTTTTTTTTTTTTTTAACAGTGCTGGGAATTAAACCCAGCACCTTAAGCATGCTATGCAAATACTGTATCACTAAGCTACATCCCCAACCTCTAGTGTGTATTTTTTTCTGTAGCAACATTCAGCTGCTTGCATGCAGACTTGAGAGTTTGGTTTCTTAACACGAGAATCCAAATTTTCTTACCGCTAGTCCCAATTACCTGCCTTAGATTAGATACTATTCTAGAAATGTGTGAGCTATTTTAAAAATTTACTTGAGGGGCTGGAGCAGTGGTTCAGTGGATATAGCACTTGCCTGGCATTTGCGAGGCCACAGGTTTGAACCCCTGCACCACATACACAATGAAGTGTCAGAGCAATGAAAGCCACTTGAAAAACAACAAAATTGATTCTCTCTCTTACTGTCCCTCTCTCTTTAAAAAAAATTTTTACTTGACTCTTTTAGAAAACAAATTTGTTTCTTATGTACACATTAGGACTCAGTATTTTTTTTTTAAGAGAGAGGGACAGTGAGAGAGAGAAAGAATCAATTTTATTTAGTTTTTTCAAGTGGCTTTCATTGCTCTGACATTTTGTTATGTATATGGTGCTGGGGTTCTAACCTGTGTCCTTATGCATGCCAGGCAAGTGCCATAACTGCTGAGGCACTGTTCCAACCCTAGGACTCAAACATTTTTTAAAAGGTCAATTTGGAGAGTAAAATTACTAAACAGATACCTCTGAGATATTTACATTTTATAGTCTGCTAAAGAGAATAGTGCCCAGTATACTTTGAAACTTAGGTACTAGAAACATTAACAATGCTGACTTGTATTTAAGACCTTACCTTTGGGGGTTAGAGTGGTGGCTCAGTGATTGGAGGGCTTGACTGCTGAGGATACAAGTTCTAACCCCAGTACCACATGCACACCTAAGTGTCAGAGAAACAAAGGCCAGATGATATAATAAAATTGATTCTTTCTTTCTCTCTTCCTCTCTCACTCTCACTCTATTCCTCTCTCTCTTAAAAGAAAAGAAAAACACCTTACCTTTGGGGATGTGGCTCAGTGGTTGAGTATGTAGCTAGCATGCATGAGGTCCTGGGTTTGATCCCAGCACCTAAGTAAATAAATAAGTCCTTAGCCTCTTTTTCTTCTAGTACCTTTCACTAACACTTTGCTTCAAATCATCTTAACAGTAACCAAGGGTTTGTGGGCAAATATAAGGTAATATATTTTGGAGGGAAAGACTCAAGCTTATGTGATATGAACTATATTTACGACTATATGATCTCTGCAGCATCAGTTAGAATTCAGGAAGGAGATCCATGTAGCCTTGGAGTCTGCTTTCTGAAGATAAGGAACCTATATGCTGTTGTGACAGAGGACTAAGAAAATGCTGAAATCACTAGGAAGGACCAAAAGCATGTTCTTTTCCCTATAGGAAATCCTGATGTGTCTACTTTTTGAAATTATTTCCAAAGACCAAGAACATAAAGCCAAACCAAAAGGATAGAATATTTCAGACTGAGCAGAGACAAGCTGAGAGGCAATAGTAATATGATGAGAGCCTGTAAAACATTTGGGATGACAAAAATATGGGCAAATTTTTTTCCTGAAATACCAACCCAGACTGTACAACCCATGAGAACTGAAAGCCCACTTTGTGATTTATAAAGGGTAGTTTTAGATCATTATTCCAAGAAGTGCTAAAGACTGGAAACACACATTAGTTTAGTATTATAGGGTATCATGCAAGGGAGATAGAATATTACAAGGGTACCTCCTCATTTTTTAAGAATGTGAGGGAGAGAGAGTTTTCCCCATGGACTGTCTCAGGTTTGTAGTCTATGGGAGTGTTTAGGGCATTATTAGCAGAAGATTGTGCAGATTACACATGGCTTTGATAAAGTCAATATATTTTAAGATTTGGTCCTCAGCCTCACAGGTGGGACCAGAAATTCAATGGGGTTTATACCCTGAGAATCATTTCTCAGTGGTCAGGTACATAGGAGTTTGATGGATAAGCTGAGTGCTGCTTTACTAAAATGTGGACCCACTTGTCCTTATGCTGGCACCTTTCCCTATAGGAGAGTGGCCTGGAAAGCCAAATTACTAGAAAGTTTTTGATGAACAGTTGATTAGATTGAGATGGTTATATACTTATTTATCACCCTGTCTGGATGTGGGAGTCATATTATCTTGGATTCAGGTCTTGGCTTGGCTTCTTAGTTATGTGATCTCAAGTGAATTTGTAACAACTCATCTACCATTTGATCCTCTATAAAATGAATGATAATTATAGTTGACATAATGGTAAGGATTAAATGAGCAAATACAAGTAAAGCTTCCGTCATAGCTCTTGGTACCAGTAAGCACACGATAAGTGCTAACTATTGTTATTCCTTCATTTTATTGTTTCTAACTCCCAACATGAATTTGATCATTTCTAACTTATAATGAGCTTGATCTTTCTAGATTCATTAATAGAATCAGTTAAGTTTCTTGTTAGGTTTTCCTTTGGTCTTGAAGTCAAGGAAAGGCATACTTTGTGCTATGATTCTCCTAACAATTGTTTCCAGAATCTTACTTGGCTACTTGTATATTCCATGTAACTTGTAGTAAGTGTGATAATTTAGGTGTTTTTTATTGTTGTTACTTTTTGTTTTAACCTTTAAGCCAAAGAATCAACAAATAAGAGTGGAATATGTTGGTTTTCTAAGTAACAATGGGCCAGAATCTTCAATTTGGTGTACAGCCTAAAATTGCTTGTAATTCTTCTGTTGTCTTTGTACCTATTGAGGATGTGTGAGACATGATCCAGTTCAGCAAATATTTATTTTCTCTTTGTGGTGTTGGGGATTGAACTCAGGGCCTTGTACCTGCTAGACAAGCATTGTATCTCTAGCTAGACAAGCATTGTATCTCTAAGCTACATTCCCAGAGAGAATCAATTTTTATTGCGTTTTTTACACGGTTTTCATTGCTCTGACACTTATCTGTGTACGTGGGTTCTGGGGTTTGAACCCGTGTTCTCACGCATACTGGGCAAGTGCCGTAACTGCTGAGCCACACCGCTCCAGCACTAGAAACATTTTTTTAAGAGAGAAGGACAGTGAGAGAGAAAGAGAAAGGGTGAGAATCAGTCAATTTTATTTGGTTTTTCATGTGGCTTTCGTTGCTCTGACACTTCATTGTGTATGTTGTAGTGGGGTTCCAACCTGCATCCTTGCACATGCTGGGCAATCACCATAACCGCTCAGCCACCACTCCAGCCCTGAATCTTTTTTTTTTTTTTTTAAGAAAGAGAGAGAGAGAGAGAAAGAAACAGAGAATCAATTTTATTTATTTTTTCATCTGCCCTTTGTTTCTCTGACACTTAGTTGTGTATGTGGTGCTGGAGTTTGAACCTGGGACCTCATGCATGCCAGGCAAGCACTCCAACAGCTGAGCCACCCAAGCCCTATAAGCTAGACTTTTTTTTTTTTTTTGTAAACTTGAGAAATGAAATGATTTGTTAGTGCCCTCCCACAATTTCTTGGGAAAACTAGTCTGAATACTGAGGACTTTTAGCTCCCTCTTCTCCCTGTTGTTCTGTTGGCAGCTCAGAGCTCCTCACTCCACTAGACAACTTTTTTTTTCCTCCTGAGAAAAGAGACTCACTATATTGCCCAGGCTAATCTGGCCTGAGCTGAAATGATTCTCCCATCTCAGTCTCCTAAATCTGGAATTATAGGCTTGTATCACTAAACCCAGCCCAACATTTCTGTTTCTATAGTAATCCTTTGGAGATGATACTTCAATTTTGAGGTTGCCTTGGAAAGGGAAGAGAGATCTATCATGTGGACCCTGAGTCTCCCTACTCTCTGATCTCTCCCATTTCTCAAAATGTTGTTTTTAATGGTACTGAGAATTAAATCCAGGACTTGGTGCATGCTAATAAGCACATGCTGTACCACTGACTACACCACTCAGCACCCCCACTCCTCATCTTCTCCAATTTTTATGTGATTTTTTTAGAGGAAAAAGAGATTTCTTCCTTAAACCTGGTTGGACAGTAATGCTTCAACCCAGAGGAAGGGCTTCAATGGTAGAAATTTTAGGCACCATAGGCAGATAGCAGTTATTTGAAGAGTTGATTTTCTAATCCACAAGTATGTCATGAATAACTAACTGCTTAGAATCCAGGTTTATACTCTAGGTTAGGGAATATGGAAGATAAATAATATCCACAGAGGAAGGGTTTTGAGTTTCCAGGCTGGATCTTTCTGCTTTGAACATATGGTACTTCCCTGCTCAAAATGGGTTGCTTTTGAGACAAGACTAGGACTTCAATTGAGAAGTTGGCTATAAGTAGCCCAGAGCTAGACAGATTTTTAAAACAGAGTACTTGTCAGGTGTGGTGGTGCATACCTGTAATCCCAGCACCAGGAAGGATGAGACAGGATAATCACAAATTCAAGGTCAGCTTCAGTAAGATAGCAAAACCCTAAGCAACTTAGTGAGACCCTGTCTCAAAATAAAAACAAAAAGTGCTGGGGATGTAGCTCAATGGTAAAATGTCCCTAGGTTCAACCCCCAGTACCCCTCTCAAAAAAAAGAGGATTTGGGGTTTTTTGTTTGTTCATTTGTTTGATACTAGGGATTTAACTCTGTCTCTCACACATGCCAAGCAATCACTGTACCTCTGAGCCACATGCCCCACTCCTAGACAGATTTTAGAGATAATCAGCAAAAACATTTGCTGATCACCTACTGTGTATCTGGCCTGGGTACTGGACATGATAAAGGGAGATGCAGTCTGATCAAAAAGAGGATTGCTTGTCCTCAGCCCAAAAAAAAGAAAAAAAATGAGGATTGCCTGGACCTCAGCCAGACCTGCAGAGTTTGAACCTCTACAGAAGTTCTCCAGTGAATCTTAGAAGTGGGTAAGTTGGAGAGATCTAACCTGATTTCATTAGTAAGAGATATCCAGAATAGGCAAATCTATAGAAATAGAAAGTAGATTAGTGGTTCCCTAGGACTGGGGGTGGAGAAGAATGTAGGGTCCCTAAGGATAATAGCTAATGGGTACAGGGTTTTTTTGGGTTGATGAAAATATTTTAAAATTGTGGTGATGGTTACACAACTCTGTGAATACACTAAAAATCATTGAGTTATATACTTTAATTGGTTAAATTTCATGGTACGTGAACTCTCAATAAAGCTGTTTATATATGAACCAAGTTCCACCAGAACTTTTACAGTTTATGGGTTTAGTACCTAGGTAGTTGGTGACACCAAGACATTATTTTCCCTGGACCTGGGCACTACCTATTATGTAGTAAAATAGTCAACAAATACTTTTGGATGCACCAGAGATTACAAAGTAAATAAGCAATTGCAGTGGAGTGATTAGTATTATACCAGAGCAATTAGAGTTCCTTGTGACAGGAGCAAGAGCAGGTGCAACTTCTAAAGAAATGGGGATATGGAGAAGTAGAGTTTAGAAATATTTAGTGCATTTAATTGAGAGGATTCTGATAGCTGTGATGAGGGAACTGAGGAAAGTGTTCAAGTTTTATGACTTAGGTAATTGGTGATCCCAAGAGTTCTGGGGGAGAAACAGTGTTTGAGATGTTGAGTTTGATTTTGAGTATATTGAGTTTGAAATGCCCCAGATGTTCAAAAAGTCACCAGTAAGCAGTTGAATGCAGGGGTCAATAAGTGAGGTGAGAGCTATGTAAGGATTGGAATAGAGCTTCAGCATGGATGGAAGCCATAGGAATGGATAAGATAGTCCAGGGAATGTGTTTCAAGAAAAAGAAGGAAGACAGGTACAGTGGTGCATGCCTGTAATCCCAGCAACTTGGGAAGCTGAGGCAGGAGGACCACAAGTCTGAGGCCAGCCTTAGCAACTTAGTGAGATCTTGTCTCAAAATATGAAAAGGCCTGGGATGTAGCTCAGTGGTAAAGCAGTACACGCCCTCCCCCCCCCCAAAAAAAAAAAAGAGAGAGAGAGAGAGAGGAGGAAAGGGCCTATAGTGAAGCCCTGTGGAGCAACATTTAAGAGGATACCTAACGGACTGGAGCACTGGCTCTGCGGTTGCCGTGTTTGCAGTTTATGCACAAGGATGTGGGTTCAAACCCCAGCACCATGTACACAACGGAGTGTCAGAGCAATGAAGGTCACATGAAAAACTAGATGAAAATTGGTTCTCTTTCTCTCACTGTCCCTCTCTCTCTCTTTAAAAAAAGAGAGGGCCTGGAGTGGTGGCTCAGCAGTTACAGCACTTGCCTGGCATGTGCAAGTACATGAGTTCAAACCCCAGCACCATGTACACAACGAAGTGTCCGAGGAATGAAAGTTACATGAAAAACTAAATAAAAATTGCTTCTCTCTTTCTCTCTCTTTCACTGTCCTCTCTTTCTTTAAAAAGAGAGAGAGGATACCTGAGGATGAAGAGGAGGCTGTAAGGAGATTCAAAGGAGAAAGGTGAAATGTAGGTGTTAGTCATAGCAATTCAGCTGCTGTAAGTGAGATTTACTGAGTCCACATGCCTTGAGTGTATGGCAAGTTCAGAGACAACTGAGACTTGACCTTTGACATCAAACTTGGACCTGTAGTGGTCATCACCCAATCACTACCTTCTGGTACAAGTGGCCTCTTTTTTGCAGGTCAGTGACAGTCTTATTTTCTAGATGATAGATTGTGAATCCTTAGTGGTTTATATGAGGCACTAGAGTCTTCCCAAAGCTCACCCTTCTGTATCATCCAGGCCCAGAAAAGGCAAGCCCAGCCGCCAAGTCAAGAGCCTCTGGACTACCAGGATGGATCATCTGAATATGGCACTCCAGGGCTGTCTGAGGGGAGGAAGAGAAGGGAGGCAGCATGTCATATGCCTGGGGTTCAGCAAATTGTACCCACACACCAGGCACAGAAACACACAAGGAAGGCACCCCCGCTCTGTGGGCGAGACAAAGAAGCAGTCCTTTTCCCACGTGCCAGCCCATCTGCTTCATTGCCTTCACAAACATGCCTTTTTTTTCTTTCTTCTTTTTTTGGTTCTCTGCAGCTTTGAATAACATGAGGAAGAAGAGTGGGAGACAAGAGGAAAGGTAAGGTTGAAAGAGAAAGCAAGAGGAAAAGAGGGGAGTAGGAGGAGACTCCAGCAATAACTAACACAATAAATTGTATACTAGACCACCTTGACCTCGTCCCTTTTTGCAGTGCGTGCATGTCATCTTCTTCCTTGCAGAACCCTGAAAATGATGTCCAAAGCATGGCTGTGGCCTCAGTGAATTCAAATGATGGGGCACTTCTCAGTGTGTCATAGTATTAGAGGTCCACTTCTATTTGTCTTTTCACTGGGACTGGTGCAGGCTTCACAGGACAACTGGGAACAGGCTGCCCTGGTACCTGTGATTCCTGATAATGTCATCAATCTCCCAACACCTGGGGCAGCAGGCTCCCAATTGTCTTGAATCCAGGGCAGCAGGAACAAGTGCCTCCCAACCTACATGACAGCAGGGTAGGAAGCTGGGAAAAGCAGTAGGGCAGCTTTGCCCTGTGTGAAGGCCTGTGGGCGGCACCTCTGGGATGGAGAAAGTAGGGAAGGTTGTAGGTAGGAGGACAACAGGACAAGGGTTCTCCCCATCTATCACCATCTCACAGACCAAGACCTAACCCTGGGCAAAGGAGGCCACCCTGTCTGACTTCAAGTCACAGATGGAGAGGGGTTTAATGACTGTCCTGAGATTGATCCACATTGCTCTGAGGCAGGAAGATTTACAAATACCTGAAGGACTGTGCCCTGTTTGCCTTGGCCTTGACAGTTCTTCACCTGGCTGTGCTCATAGTTCCCTAATTCTAGCTCCTGCCTACCTGGACTTTCACACCCACGCTCAGCAAGAGCTCAAGACCAGACTGACCATGAGACCCTCCTTGAAGAGGGATTCTTTTCCTTCCTAGCATTGGAGAGCAGGGATTTTTCAGTGATTTCTGGTTGACATAATGACATTTTTCCATTCTCCTTTTTTTTTTTTTTTAAAGAGGGACAATGAGAGAGAAAGAAACTTTTTTTTTTAGTTTTTCATGTGGCTTTCACTGGTCCGAGACTTCGTTGTGTACGTGGTGCTGGGGTTTGAACTTGTGTACTCACGCGTGCCGGGCAAGCAGCGTAACCGCTGAGCCACTGCTCCAGCTCCCCCATCCTCCATTTGTTTGCCCAAGCCTTGCCCTGTCCTGTGGATTGAGCTGTGAACTCATGCTGGCTCATTTCATCAACACTTTCCCAGGACCTGGTCAACTAATGTTTGCTTCCTTTATTCCCTCCATCAGGCTATGTTTTTGATGGCAGCCCCCCCATACCAGGGGGCTCTTGTGGAGCTTCAGGCCTGAGAGCTCCTAGTGGTGGTTCGGGGACTGCAACCCTCCTGCAAAGGGCCCATTGGGCAAAGCTGTGATCAGCTGACTTGTCTTTATGGCTTGATTGCCTTATCTACCCCATGTCACCCTAGCTGACACCCAAAAGGCTGAACTACACTATCCCACCTAGGTTATCCTTCATAGTTACACAGGGAGCATGGAACTATGCCAAGGTATGAGGGTATGAGGACTGCCTACCCCCACCCCCACCCGCCTGGAGTGAGCCACCTGCATTCACATACAGGTGTTTCCTGTACTGCTTCCTGTTGCCGTTTTTTTTTTCTTTTTTTCCCCACCCAGCAGGTGGTTAATGACCCAGCCACCAAACCTTCACACACAGCTCTAAAGCACTGGGGAGTAGGGCTCCTTGGGGATCTGGGTCACAACCCCCACCTCCCCACAAAACTGTTGGCACCTCATTTGCCTCTTCCGGAGTGCAGGCACACATATACTCCCTGTGACACTTCTGTGCACACACTGTCACACTGCTGTGCTATTCACATAGATACTGGGTCACCAGTGAGCTCAGGGAGTGGGAGAGGCCCTGTCCAGCACTATCTCCCTTGCCCCTAGATAGTGGAAGTTCTGGAAGGATAGGAAGGTTAGGATAGAGGGTGTATTTCTCTAGCTGGGTGTGGGCTTCCCTTAGACCTTCCTTAGAACATGCCTGTCATCCTGAAATCCCATTCCATCCTCAAGTTCCTCCTCCAGGATTCTTAACCTTCTAGGTTTCACAGTTCCAGGTAGTTCTGGGGTTAGTGAGCCTTTTTCTGGGAGCCCTACTTCCTGCAGCAGCACAGGTCTGCCAGCTGTTGGACGCCACAGGGTTCATCAGGTTTGTTATTGCAGAGAAGGGGGTGGCTCAGGGAAAGAAGGGACTTCTTGTCCTGGGTCACAGAGCAGCCATCTGGATCTCTGGCCTCCCAGGCCTCAGCTCTTGCCCTCAGCAACATTCTCCACTTCTTGCCACCCCAGGAGCTCCTTCAGCCTCCGCAGGAAGCTGTAGGAAGCTGTGTCGGCAAATGGAAAACCCAGAAGCATGACATCTGCTGATGCATCTTTGCTGCCCCCTCCTGGCCAGAAGTGCAGCCACACCATACATCCTTTTACTGCATGCTTCCTCTTTGCACCGTGGCCACTTCTGTTCCCAGGACTGGCACCTTTTGGGTCTTCTCTGGGCCAGTCCCACCCAGAGGTATAGTTCCTAGGCCCAGCTGCAGACTGAGCCTTTTCAGCAGTGCCCTTTACCCTCTTCCCCTGCTGTCCTCTCCAAAGCCCAGTTCCAGCCTCTGGGCTTTCTTCCACCAGGATTTCCAGGGCAAATGTGCATGCTGTTGTCACAGCTGGAAATGTGGACACACTGTTATCAGGAAGGGCATGCCAGGTCAGGGGTGCATCACACCATGTAGAAAAGGCATTTTTTAATTATTATTTTCTGTAAAACTCTGTAAATAAAATACAAAACCAAGGGATGTGGTGAGGCAGAGGCAGGATGGCCAGGCCCTGGGTGCTCTGTGGCAAGGGATGTGCTGAGCCGAGGCTGAGAGGCACTTGACTACAGGCATTGACTCTACCAACCCCAGGGGTAACAGAAGAATATATTAGATTTTCATTGATAGGAATCTGTGGGATGGGAGGGGTGTCTGGAGCCAGCCCTCACCCTCCCTGCCAGTGCCTGGTGAGCCCTGAAAGTGGGGGAAGGGGGCACTAGTTGCATATGTATTGATAAGTTTAGAATGCTGTGCTGGCCATGCTGCTGGGCCCAAAAATTCGAGGCAGGGCATCCAGTGACTCCTCCAACCGTCGATGAGCAGACTGTCCTTCTTCCCCTGTAATGCATGAGAATGGAGTCAGGAATGGCCCTAGTCTCATTCTGGCCCTTCTGCCTCCAGCCCCATCTCACCCTACTCTCATCAGCTAAGATGTCCCAGAAGCCACTTGACCCATATGTCCCATCTCCTAGTCTCACCACACTGCTGCAGGCTCTGCCGGGCAGCTTCCCTCACAGCTTCTGTGTCTGTTTGGCACAGGTACACCAGGGGCTCAATGCCCTCAGAAGCCTATTAGGGAACAGAATAGTGAGGTAGATTCAGTGGAGTAGATAGGAAGGGCCCAAGGTTGTGGTGCCAGAGGGGAGAGAAAAGGTGGGTGGGTTTTCAGGAATCACCTTGATGCAGCCCAGGGCCAGGCAGCCAGCCACTCGAATCTGTACATCCTCATCCTCAAGCTGGTCCAGGAAGCACAGGAGGGCCTGGGCAAGAACAGCAGGAAAGTAGACTTAGACAGACACTGGGAATCCAGGACCCTAATCCTTGTCCTCAAGGAAGCCCTGCCTAACTCTCACCCTTTCCCGGAAGGCAGGGCCCAGCGACAGGCTCCGGAGCTGGGTACTGACAGCAGCCATGACCTTGTTGTTGCCATGGACAAGCAGAGAGCTGAGAGCCCGAAGCCCATCCCTTCGCAGCCGCCCCTCTGGTGCCAATCTCAGGGCCTTGAGCACAATAGCCTGGTCATCGGAGTTCAGATTCCGTACCAATAATACTGAAAGAAGGAAGAAAATGGAAGATTGGGGTAAGGTGGCAAGGCAAGGTGCCTCCTAGGGTCAGAGGTCTTGTCCTTCAGTCCTCATAAACACCCTCAGATCCACCCACTTTGTGATTAGGGCCATTGCCTCACCCTCCTCAGCAGTCTCAGTCACATAGGTCTCCATGGAGGGGCTGTCCAAGGTTTCAACATAACTCCAGTACTGGAAGACGGTGAGCTGCTCCCCAGGACTTGGTTGGGGCCTCCTGGGCAGTTTCTGCCCCAGGGCATCCTCCAGGAACTTCACACACACTGCAGAAGGCAGTGCCACAGCCTGAGTCAGGATGGGCCCAGGCTTTTAGTGGGAAGAGAATGCTCTTGTCCCATGCTCACTTCCTGCCCACTCTCTACCCATCTGGTCACAAGCCTTTGCTATTTCTTGCTGGCACTCAGCTTATACAGCTCTGTGGGTAAATCTGGCCTTCCCTGAGGTTCCCATCAATTGGGGAGCCAGGAAAAGACAGAAGGAGCAAGCAAGCTGTCTACTCACCAGCCTCAGCTAAGCCTGGCTGGCGGAGGGAGAGACGGGCCCCATACTGGCTGCAGAAGGTGAGGAGCACCCGCTCCACAGGGCAGATGAAGGGGCTGAGTCCCTCTGTGCACTGGTCCCAGAAGGTCAGGAAGCCGGGTCGAGAGGCTGAGAACTGTACCACTGTGGTGGGGTTGCAGGAAAGAGGGACGAGAAATCATTAGTAACAGAGCAAATGGGGGAGGGACAGACATGTAGATGACTTCAGGATAGGTACCAGAGCCAAGGTACAAAAGAACCCTTACCATCTTGGGCAGAGGTGGTAGGGATCTCCCATAGCCTGCTAAGTTCACATACTGCTTCGAGCACTCGGGCTTCCCGCAGCAGCCGCTCCAGAGCCCATGCCTCCTGACAGCGCAGGGGCCCAAATGTGCCCAATTTCTGAAGAATAGGGGTGGCTGAGTAGTTCAGATCCTAGAATAGGGCTTGGAGAGGATGGAGTCCAGGGACTACAAGTCCCAGCATGCATTGGGAAAGGCTGGGTGCAGAGTAGAGAGCTAGAGTGTGGGAGTATACCATTCAACAAGTTAGATGCCAGGGCCTTGGGGCATTGGGGTATGGAACACAGAGGACAAGGATTAGAGTGCAGGCTCCCTGGGACAAGGAGTTACAAGGGAAGGGCAGGGGAAATGCCACCAGCCTCACCAGCAGTAGGCGACTGCAGTGGTACAGGTGCTGAACCAAGGCAGCATCCAGAGCTAGACACCCCGTGCCAAGGGGGCGAGCACTGGGTGAGTCAACAGTGTCCTCAGTCCCAGCCTCCATGTTGCTTGGGGGCCTGAGAGAAATATGGGGTCAACCACCCCAAGAGCACACATCACTATATGGTCACCAGTTTTTATTTTTATTAAGCTCCTCCCATCCCAGAATGAAAGAACAAAGCACACACAAAAGACAGTGGGAAGTTCAAGGAGGGGGAAGGTGCTACAACCAGCAGAGAGTAGCAGGGGTCATTAGTCAGTCTGCCCCGTGGCACCTCCAGCTAGGACCACAGCAGGCTGCCAGGGCTGGGATTGGCAGAAACAAGATTGCAGGCGGGATGGTTTACAACATGAGGATTGCAAAGGGCACAGGACATGGGGATGTATCCTGGGAAGTAGTGGAGGGAGAAGGGATTGGGCATGACTCTCAAACCAGAACTGGTAAGGGTCACTCCAGGACTGAGAGCTGAGGGGCCAGGGCTTCCAGGAGAGTTGGGATTGAGACAGAGAGGATCGATGCTGGGAGATGCAGGTTGTGTGGGAAGGCACTGAAAGAGCTCCTTCAGGGGGTAGATCCAAGGTGAGGCCAACGGAAAGAGGGGCAGGAGGCTCACAAGCTGATGGGGAGCGGTGAGGAAAGGGGATATTGCAGAGACGAGGAGCTGGGTGGCCAGAACTGGAGAAAGATGGGGTTGGAGACATGGGCATCACGGACACATGGGAGGAGTGAACACAGGTGCAATCTATCAGCCAATCCATTCTCATGCACTCTACCTGGCCCCACTTCACTTGTTCCTCCATTTGCCTTTCTCCCAACTCACCTGCTCCTCCACCTGGCTCTACCTTACTGCTTCCATCTCATTTCTTTCCCCTAGATCCCAGTCTCTCCTAGCCCCCTCACCTGTCCCCAGGATCATCCTCTTCATCTTCATCATCATTGAGGAAGCTGAAGCTCTCCAGGGCATGCTCCACAGTGATACTGAGACTGGAGGCCCGGCTGCGAGTCAGGCCTTGTCTCTGCTGGAGTAGTAAAGCCAGTGAGAGCTGCTGCCACTCACTACCTGGTTGCCCTCCCTGTGCTGCCCTAGTCCAGCCCAGCCCTCCTCACCAAGAGTAGACTCTCCAGCCGGGTCACCTCCTGCTCCAAGCCCTGCAGCTCTGGGAACTGGCCACGATAGTCATCCAGAGCAGTCATTAGGGCCCCCAGAGCCTCCTCCAGTCTCCTGTCCCCCGTTCTTACAATTGCCCCTGGGACTGGGGCTTGAGTAGCTGTGCCCAGGCTAACTTCTGAATACTGGGGTGTTGGGGTTAGGGGCGAGGGAGGGGAGCTTAGGCTCTGAAGGATAGGCTCCGGGGGATCTGAGGCAGGGCTTGTGAAGGGTTTCCAACCAGAACAGACAGGACTTGGGTAGCAAGTGCTGGAGGCTGTGGGGTTTGCCTGAATACAGGTAGTGGAGGCTGAGTGGCTACAGGGCAAAGGGTCAGTGCCTGGGAGGGTGGGACCTGTAGAGAGGCTGGGAAGTATAGAAAAGTCTCCAGAAGTGGAAGAATTTACAGTTGTAAAGGTGGAGTTTGCAGTCTGGACTGCTGGATCCGTAACACTGGGGGTAGGACTTGTAGTGGTATGAGTTGACATGCTGGGTTTGTGAGTGGGACTTGTGGTAGTGTGGGTGGGGCTTGTGGTGGTATGGGTAGGGCTTGTGGTAGTATGAGTGGGGTTTGAAGTGGTGTGGGTGGGGCTTATAGTGGTGTGGGTGGGGCTTGGAATAGTGTGGTTCCACCCTGCAGTAGGCTGGTCTGGGCCTGTAGTATTGGGGACTGGACCTGTATTGGCTAGAGTAGAGAGCACTGGCTTGTGGGTAGAACCTGCAGTAGTGGAATTAAAGCTTGGAGCACTGTTGATAGGGCTTATGGCACTACAGATAGAGCTTATAGTGGTGTGGGTGGGGCTTGGCAACTTAGAAGGGCTAGAGTCTGTGGCTTTATGAACTGAGTCTAAATGTGTAGATGGGTCAGGGTCCACAGCTGTGGGCACTGGGCTACTTGTACTAAGAGTGGGGCTTGTGGCAGAATGACTATTGTCTAGGGAAGAAGGAACACAACTAGGGCACTCCTGGGTGGGATCTGGGTGTACAGGTGATGTAGGTTTGAGGGCTAGGCTTTCTGCACCCACAGCCTCCACTGAAGCCTCAGCTAAGGCAGCATCCACACTGGCCTCACTGATATGGCTCAGAGTCCGGC
Source organism: Aplodontia rufa (assembly GCA_004027875.1). Lineage (NCBI taxonomy): Eukaryota > Metazoa > Chordata > Mammalia > Rodentia > Aplodontiidae > Aplodontia > Aplodontia rufa. Next base: position 155,118 of record PVKS010000890.1, read on the forward strand.
TATATGGGGCATGCCCATTGGCTAGGGCTGGGGCCATGGTCCCAGCCTCTTCCGTGGGCCCAGAGCTGAGTGTCTCAGGCCTACGGAAGGCAACTTGGATGGGCAGAGGCTCAGGCTGCTGCATCAGGGGCCTGGGGGCTGATGAGTGGCGGGCAGTGCCTGAGAGCTGTGGGCTAGATGAGTCGTCTGAAGATTCAGATGACAGGGACCATGCTGTCCCATTCTCCAGTTCCTCCTGCCGCCGTAGCATATTCTAAGAGAGAAGAAGGACATTTCAGAACCATCCCTAAAAAGCTTTTGGGAACCAGGCACAGTGGTGCATGCCTGTAATCCCAGCAACTCAGGAGGCTGAGGCAGGAGGATCTCAAGCTCAAAGCCAGCTTCAGCAATTTAGCATGGCCCTAAGCAACTTAGCAAGACTCTGTCTCAAAATTTAAAAATAGAGTTGGAGTAGTGGCTCAGTGGTTACAGTGCTTGGCTGGCATGTGCAAGGACACGGGTTCAAACCCCAGCACCACGTACACAATGAAGTGTCAGAGGAACAAAAGCCACATGAAAAGTAAATAAAATTCTTTCTCTCTCATTGTCCTTCTCTCTCTTTAAAAAAAAAATTAAAAAATAAAAAGGGCTGGTGATGTGGCTCAGTGGTTAAGCACCCTGGAGTTCAATCCATGGTATCCCCCTCCCAACAAAAAACCTCTAGGAGATGGGGAGGACTGCATTTGGGCTATGACTCACATAGAAAGCCTGCTCCCGAAGTGAAGGTGTGTCTGGTGGGCTCTGACTATAGGTGGAGAAGCGCTTGGTGACAGTGGAGGCTTTGTTGACAGTAGAAGCAGCAGAGGGCTGGTCATCCTTGTCAAAGGGGCTGAAGAGGGAAAAGGCTGTTAGCAGTGCCATAACCCTCCTGGACCTGCCCCTAAGTCTGTCAGCCCCACCAACCTCCATGTGACTTCTAGGCTGAGTTTGATGGTGCCCAGGTCATTGATATCCACAGCCACAACCTGGGGCAGAGCAGCAAACAGATCCTTGGTTTCACAGGAGACACTGCCCACAATTACATGGTTAGCCAGGCCCTTCAGTTCTGTCACCTGTAGCCAAGAATGTATTGTGGGGGTCACAGGGATATAGGGGCCATGAGCCCCTGGTGATCAGAGGTCTGAATTGGTGTAGATGGTTCAGAGGGTTATGGAGCTATGAGGTTTGGAGTTCTCAGGGTTATGGGGCCATGGACATTTAAAGCAGTCTGGGAACATGAAGATCATAAAGGTCTGAGTTGGTTGGGTCATTGAGGTCATGGGTGTCACAGTCTCATGGGGGCTTAGGAGATTAAATATTCACAGAGTCAGAAGATCATAAAGCAGTTAGAGGGTCAAGGAAGCTGTGATGTATAGAATCACAAAGATTGTTCTCAAGGCCACAGAGATCATCACAGGGTCATGAAGGACAAGGGGTCATACATTTACAGGGCCATGGAGCCATGAGGGGATCACAGAAGTACAGGTCTCAGGGTCAAGAGGGTTACAAGGGGTTCACATGGTCATAAAGTTTACAGAACCAAGATGTCCTATACACCTGGGTAGAGACATCACCTTGATGGATAGGAATTCCGTGAGCAGAGGAAGAAAGACTGTTTCTTCACTGTCCCACACCTGCTTTCCACTACTCTCGATGCGTCCCCGTAGTTTCCAGCGCTGACGTCCATATTTCATGCAGATCTGAGGAAACAGGCAGGTTAAGGCAGCCCTTGGAGTTACAACCCTTCCATCCCTCCCCTGCATAGCCTCATACCTCATATTGATCACCCACACACAGCCGGGCAAAGCCAGCCAGACCTAAGAGAAAGGGGAGAATTAGATGTGCTGTGTTGGGGTGGAGGGTCAGGCGTACACTCTCTCCTGCCTCCTATCTGCCCCTACCATTCAGTACCTTTCATCCGGAGATGAAACTCGCCCAGCTGTGCCTCCAGCTCGCTCTCCAGCAGACACATGCTCTGGGAGAGAGGGATAGGGACAGGATGGAATGAAGAACTAATCCCCCGCTCACAGCCTTGCCACACCCTGTGCCTCTGCTTTCAGCAGCATTCATCTCTCACCTCTGTATATTCTCGGTGTCCCCGAGTAGCCTCAGCTAGGCTGTCCCGGGCCTCTCGGCTCCCTGGGGACCCAGTGCTGTAGGCACGGACCATGTTGTAGGCACCATCCCGGAGACGCCGCTGGACACAGTATGCCTCATAGAGCTCATCAATCTGGGAAGGTGAATGGGGGGAGTAGAAAAACAATCATTACTGGAGTTGCTTACCCAGAGCCTTACCCCATTTCCCTGTGCTACCAAACTCTGCCCACATTCCACTCTGCACGCATGCTGCACAAGTACCTTGCTGGCATGGAATTCCAGTCGTCTCAGGAAGCGTTCAATGGACTTGACTTGCTGGGGGAGAGGTGGGTCAGGAGGGGCCCTAGGCCCAAGGCCTTTCCCCCTCCCTATACGCCTACCCCTTCCAACACCATTCTATATACACTCACCTTGTCCAAATCATATAGGAAGCCCTACAGGAGAAAATGAAAAGGGGTACTTAGGACCACACCAGGGGCACTTGCCCATCCGAACCTATCCTTCAAGACCCAGTGGAAGCATTCCCTCCTCTGCAAGCTTTTGCTCCTTCCCCAGGAAAAAATACCCTGGCTCTCTCTTCAGTGCCATTACAACATAATCTGTTCTCATATCTGTGAGAATCGCACCTCTCCCACTGGAAGCTTCTGTAAGCAGACACTGTGTCTCAAGTAGAAAGCGTGCACAGCAAAGAAGTTGGGGGAAACACTCTCAGCCTAATACTCCCTTTTTTACAGACACCTGGTTATGGTTACCCCAGAAAATAGCCCGGATGTCACACACATTGCTGGCCCTGCCCGGCCCCCACATGGCAAAGGCAAAAGGCATTAGTCCAGAGCATCCCTACTCACTTACCAGGCGTGAGTTCCTCTTGGACTCCTTTATCTGCCCCTGGAGCTTCTCCTGCTCTTGTTGGTGCACTTCCAAATAGGCCCTGGAGAAAAGAGATGACAAGAGTCAACTCACTTTTTCAGCCTCAAGCTGCACAAAGTACGGGCAATAGGGAGAGGGTGCCTTACTGGTGAAATGTCCTATTAGCAGAAAAGAGGGGCTTGGAGAAGGATTCCGGGACAGTGGATGGGGAGGGAGTTGCTTACGTCAGGCCCCGCTTAAGGGCAGCATACACCAGGTCCAGCCGCTCTGGCTGTGGCACCTTAGGGGCTGGGTGAGCCACGGAAAACATCCTGGACACCCGGGAGAGTGTTGGAGGCTTCCGTGGAGGCCCCGGTGGGTTGAAAACTGGGTAGCTCCTGAAGAAAAGGCTGTCTTCAGAAAAGGACATGCAGGAGTCCCCCAAACCCTCGCTACACGCCCAGTCCCACCCCTGTCGACTCTCTTGACCCAATCATTAACTCCCCTCCGTTGTATACCTGGGCCCGCGCTCCTGGCTGCCAAGGACTCCTGCGAAGGACTGGCTCCTATTGACCCGGGCGCTGAGCAGGCGGCGCTGCGGCCTCACCGACAGGGACATCATGGAATGAGTCCGTGAGGGGCTCCCTGGGGGTGGCGGGTGTGTGTGTCCAGCACCAGTCGGGTCCCAGAAGCCCCCACCCCGAGGTCGAGCCTCGAGGCTGGAGGCGATCCTTCCCAGTCACCAGGTACGGCTGCCCCAGTGGGCTCCCGCCTTGGTTCTCTTAGCCCCGCAGGTCCCCGCGCTAATGACAGGGCAGTTGCGGGCGACTCGGCCTCGGACTCAGCGTGGCCTTGGCTCGGCCCCCACTTCCTGCGGTGGTGCGGGCTCCGCCTGCCGCGGGGCAGGAAGGTGGGGTCGCGCGGGGACCCTCCTCCAGCCGGGAAGGGGCAGGAAAGGGGCGGGGCGCACGAAGAATGTGCGGAAGCGCCTGTTTACCCGAGGGCGGGGCGGCCTCCGCAGCCCTGCCCCTGGCCGCCCCCCCACCAGTGGGCCGCGAGTGCAGGTGCCCCCACCCGGAGAGGCCGCGGGAGGTCACGGGGCGGGGCGGGGAGCGCTCCCGGAGCCCTGTGGAGCGACCGGTCAGGCCTGGCCAGCGCGGGCCTGGCTCCTGCTACTCGTCCGCCCAGCGCAAACTGCTTCCCCAGCTCCCACCCGCTCTCAGGCGCCGCGACGACACGGCCCTCCGGGCTGGGCGCCGGGGGTTTCCCAGACTGGGGGACAGTGCCGAGCAGTGCCCCGCCCCCTTCACTTTCCTGTGGTTGGGACCTGGAAACTGAGTCACGGACGCACGCCTTCGCCCCTGCCCTCGGTGTGAAAGGATCCTTGGCAGACCCCACCCGCTCCAGCGAAACACGCAACCCTGGCCCGCAGAATCCGGCCTGCACCCACCGAGGCCAGCCTAGAGCCTTCGCAGCCCCAGGTCGGGTCCTACCTCTCTTTTTGGCGCTCATGGTAAGTACCGGACAGCCCTCGTCCTGCGCTCTCTCCCTGCGTCCCCGCGGACCACGGCAACTTGATGCGGGCCCCACTGGGCTCCGCGCTCGCTCCGCGCCGCTCTTGCTTTGGCTGCTCTCGGCGCCTCCCCCCGCCCAGTTCCTGCCGCCTGACTCAGCCCGCAGGGATGGGGCGGGACCGGCGGGACTAGGGGGGCATCAGGCCTTGGCCCGCCTGGCCTCTGGGAGGGCTGACCAGGGGTTCTCCTGAGGAGGAGACTGACGGGGCTTGGGGTCAGGAGAGCATGTGAAGGGTGCAAGGATGGATAGAATGAGACCACGGGGGACAGTTAAGAGTTGGTAGCTCCAAGAGTGGCTGTAGAGGGCTGCGGAGGAAAGACTGAACACACAGGGCTGAGAGGGGCTGGGGATTATTCTGAGTGGAGAGACTGCCAACGGAGGGCAGAAACTAACATGCTGAGCAGGAGGCGCCTGGGAAGCTGAGAAGACACAGGGGCTGAAAGTGTGGGGCTAGATCAACCTATGTGTTAGTGCCCCAAGAGAGACGTGGAAAAGGAACTAGGTCCAGAGAATCCCACAGCCCCTTGCACCATCCCCACCTTATACCGGCAAAGTGGCTGCTCAGTCTGGGCACTCCTTCTCTCAAGCCCAGGAAAAAGGATCAGGTCTATTTGGTGTTTTTCTCTAGCAGGAGCTGCATCCTAGTGCTGAGGCTCACATCAGGCCCTGAATTCCCCTGGCGCCTGCTCTCAATAGTTCTTCCTGGCTGATCCCTTGCCCATCTCCAGTATGGATAGAGGTCGCCATGCTCAGCGTCCATTGGGTATCCCATCCTCTGTCCATGGAGGGGATGGATGCTCTCCCACCCCATAAACACTTCCATTCCTTCGGAGCAATTCTGCTGCACTGTGCTTACTTCCTCCCTCAGCCCAGGTTGGGCTCAGGGGTCTGAATATGCAATAAATCCAACAACTCCCCCACCCCCCTGCCTACAGATTCAACTTTAAGAGGTCCAAGGACCCCAGTTTGGGAAATACTCTCCTCCTCTACAACCTTGAAGACTGGGTACCTTGCACACACTGGTGATCTATGCATTCGCATGAATTGCCCACCTAACACTGACCACTCTGCTCCTTTCAGCCATCCCTCTAGAAACACCCAAGCCTTATTATCTGCTCTGGAATGCCCCTTTCCTAAACCACACTCACACTGTCCACAACCTCCAAGCTCTCCATCAGTTCCACTTCACCTGCTTTTTTGCCTGAGACCTCTGGTCCCTTGAGCCCTCGGCTCATTTATTTAGCTATTCACTAAGTGACAATGTTGTGCCAAGTATATGCCAGTCACTGAAGATACAGCCCAGAATTTCACAGACACCACCCTGCACGAAGCTCGAAGTCCGCCTCTGCTTTCTTTCTCTCTGCCAGCTGCCTCCTACCTTCTCTTCTCTACCTTCTCCACATTCCCTCCTCTCAGCCTGCATCCATTGCCACCCTTCCATCACTTGCTGACTGCTACTATCCTCAGCACTCTGTGCCTCTTTCCTACCTGGAAGAAACTAATCCTGGAGACCCTTTGCTGCACCTGCACACAGCCTGGAAGGAGCTGCCAGAGGTCTTGGCACAGTAGCCTGGCTGGAACCACAGAGCAGTTCACAACCTCACCCAGTTCTTACTTCCGATCAGGTAAATCCTCTTGCATGAACCCAGTCTTTTTCTCCCTTCTCATAGAAGATGAGGGTTTTAGATTTCCTACACAAGTCTCCAAGCTCAAGTCACTCCCACATGAAAAGTGAAAACAACCTTGGAAACTATCCAAATGCCCATCAATAAACAACAGAATTACTCTACAGCAAAGAGAATAAAAATATACCATTGCATGTAACAATGGGGGTAAATCTTACAGACATTAAGTCAAGTGGAAAAAAAAAAAACAAGGCACAGAGAAGACTTATGTATGATTCCCTTGATAATGAAGTTCAAAAACAGGCAAAAGTAATCCATGTTGATAGAAATCAAACTAGTAGTTACTCTTAGGTTGTTATGACCGGAAGTCCACACAAGGGGTCTTCCAAACTACTGGCAATGTTCTGTTTCCTGCTCTGGGTTCTATTTCCTGATCCTATATGGGTGAGTTTCTTTGCAAAAATGTATCAAGTTGTACACTTAAGATATATGCACTTTTTGCATGTGTGCATACACGTGTGTGTGCGTGCATGTAAACAATGGTTATAGGGGCTGGAGCAGTGGCTCGGTGGTTATGCACTTGGCCAGCATGCACTAGTATGCAAGTTCAAACCCCAGCACCACATACACAACAAAGTCTCATGGAAATGAAAGCCACATGAAAAACTAAATAAATATTGTTTCTCTCTCTCTCTGTCACTCTCTTTAAAAGAAGAATGGGCATATATACGTGTGTGGATGTATATAAAAAATGTGTGTGTGTATATATATATAATCTTTTTCAAAAACAGGGTGTCACCATTTTGCCCTGGCTAGCCTTGAATTCCTTTCTGAGCTCAAATGATATTTCTGCCTTAGCCTCCCGAGTAAGCTGGGACTACAGGGAACATGCCACTATACCTGGCTACTCTCTGTATATATTTCAAAATAAAATTGGATTTAAATGAATAACTATAAGGGGCTAGGGGTGTAGCTCAGTGGTAAAGTGTGTCCTTGCATGTTCAAGGTCTTGGATTCAATCTCCAGCATGCACACGTGCACACACACACGTAAATAAGTAACCACAAAAAGAAATAACCTCCTGTGGACCTTGTCTTGCTTCAGCTACCCCATTCCTCACCCCATCTCTCCTCTCCTTTCTAAGTGGAATTTCTGGAAGAGCAGTCTACCATACTCACCTACTGCTTTTCTCCACCCTCTCCACTTAGCCCCTACCCTGACCAGTCCAGACAAGGTCACCAGTGACCTCCCTGCTATTGAATCAACCTGGTGCCTAATGTTTAGTCCTTATCCTGCTTGATCTCAGCTAAAGCTTTTGACTTGGTAGGGCCCTTCCTCTTCCTTAAACCCTTCCTTCCCTTGAATTTCAAGAGGCAAGGTACTCCTGGTTTTCCACCTTCTGCTCTGGCTGCATGTTTTCTTTTCCCACAGAAGCTCTGTCCCTCTCCCCTTTACCAAATGGGCCTCATTCCTCCTCACCCTTGGGCCATGTGCATCTTCCTCAGCTAAATGCCATTAAATGTTGCTAGCTACCCTTGCCCAAACTTGTGAGCAGTAGGCCTGCATATCCAACTGTAATGCCTTCACAGATGCTGAGTGACAGTGTGCAGTGGGTAGTAAGGGGATGAGCTGAGTTTGAGGTCTCCAAACTGAATTCACCATTTTCATCTTCAAACCTCTAACTCTTCCCAGCCTTACCCTGTGTGTAAGATGGTGACAGCCCTACCATCTGTGTGCCCAGTTGTTCCAAACAGAAACTAGGAGTCATCCTGGATGCCTCAGGTACTCCCCACATGCACTCAGTCACCCACTCCTGCCAGGTCTAGCTTTTAAATACCTCTGTAATCTGCCCCATCACCTCCACCCCTGTAGCTGGAAGTCAGGTCCAAGCCATTATCTAGAACTTTGCAACTTCCTAATTGGCTCCCTGTCTCTTCTCCAACCAGCAACCATTCTTTATCCTTTTTTTTTTTTTTTTTTT